>APFE030980213.1:16462-37431 GCA_000404065.3 Pinus taeda
GTATGGAACTTGTATTTAATCAAGAGCACCAAACCAAGAGCTTCTGAATATGTCGTTCCCGCTCCCGTTTTCGCACCTGCTCCCCGCTTTCGCTCCCGCTCCCAAGTAACATTGTTCTTAATGATATGGGTCTGGACACCATTGTTGAGTTGGCATTGGCCAACATGGATCTCAGTGATCCAGTGCTAGAGCTTGTTAGATTTGATGACTTAGAGGGGTCAACCTCCATACCAGCAGCTGTAGAGGCGACTATGGATACAGGGGAGGAGGAGGATGCAGAGGAGAGCAGTGGGGACCATGATGATGGGGACAGTGATGCTGATTGATGCCTTGAGCTTGTATACCTGTAGTTGTTTTATATTTTCTATTTCTATTTGCCATTGGCATTGCACCAACACTACCTATGTAACACATTTTGATTTGATGACTTAATGTCAAATGAGAAAACTACAGTTGTTAGTGTGTTTATCTTACTATCTTGTAGTTGTAAGTTGTCTTTCAATTATGAATCGTGATTTAAATTTTTAATAGATTTATCATTTATGGGACTAGTACCATTGACATTTATTTGAATTTTGTATGTACTATACTACTATGCATGCTAATAGCTATAGTATAGATTAAGAATCAAGATCTATGTTTGAAATCAATAAATTTGTATCATTAATTAAAATTTGTGTAAGAAATGTCATAATATCTAGTTAATATATTATAATATATATATATTTATATATATTTATATATAATATATATATATATATATATAATATATATTATATATATATTTTAATAAAATAATATATAATGTGTCCTGTTCCGGGGGGTCAGCGTGTCCAAATCCAACACCACGAATCTCGAATCCTACGTGTCCCGAATCCCCGTGTCAGGTGACTTAGGTTAATGAAGGTTTTATACGGTTTGAAATAGTCCGATATTAAAGGAATGGAAGGTTTAGAAAAGTGTATGTGTTCCAATAGTAACGATAGGAAGGATTTGATAGAAAGACTTTAATAAATTCCTAATTGAAGGCTTAAGGGGTGATTTAAATTCCGATAAGTGGATATTGCCTAGGAGTTAGGCATTGATGGAATTTTAATGAATTATTCCGCAAAGTTTGAGAAAGAGGCCTTAACCAATATATTGATGATTTTAACTCTGAAGTGAGTTAAAATTCCTGGGACAGATAACTATATGCATAGTCCATGCATATTGTGGGTAAAGTAGGGGTAACCCTGCATCAGAATGCCAAAGAGAATGTCCAAACCTTCGCCTCATTTGTTGTCGTGGACCTTCTCTACTTAAGAAACAACATAATCATCCAAGGAAGTATCAAGGGGTAGGAGAGCAAGGAATGCCCACGACAAACACTCAACAACTCCAGGCACAAAATACCCCAGTGCCACATCAAATAGTCCACCCTAAAGCAACATGCTTTACTCTTACAGTTAAAATTTTGTATTTGCAAAAGTTGAATTTAGCAAAGCAAATTTGCTAGGCCAAAGGGCCAAGAATAGGGAAGAAACTAAGTATTGTGTACATTGTTTGTATTTATACCTTATGGCAAAAGCTAGGAAAAATTTCAATGGCCAAATCTACCATAACTCTCCGTTGTCCAATTAAGCTATCGAAGAGATTGTAGGTTAAATAATGATATTTTTTAAATAATGATAACTTGTTAGAGAATCTGGGCAAGGCCAAAGATCAAACTTAACAGCTGCTATTATAACATTAAGAGTACATCCAACAGCCCGTAAACCAGATATACTAGGAATTTATGACTTAGCAAGAGTCGTGACTCCACGAGCTTTATCACAACAGGTCAAAGATATCCCCCATGGGATTTGAAACTGGATGGAGGGGATAACATCTTATTGTGCCAACCACTCGATCATCCAAAAAGGCAATGATATTTTCTTATTTTATTAGAATGAGAGCTCTTTTATTTTAATTAAACCCCATTTGATTGGTGATGGTAAGCAATGCCATACAAGGTCCGCTTTACAAATAGGCTACATTTTGCTAGGAGCTGGGACTGAGGGTTATATATTTCATCAAATTCGCCAGGGGTTTGCACACCTTTGTAGGTGATTGTATTAGCACGGGGAGTGATACTGCTGGGTATTGGACCTAGGTCATCATTGCCACAGACTCCAACTTGCCACTAGACCACAGCCAACCGACAGCAGAACTGCTCCTTTCACTTTTGCTACAAACCATGTAAATTGTCTAGGAAAATCTTTATGTTAATCGAAAATCCTATTTTCTACCACTAAAAAATAAAACGAAAACCCTTGTCAAAATGGAGACATTTCCAAATTTTCATTATGCTCTATACTCCTAATAAAATTGAAGCCTACTTCAAAATATATAGTAGACATTCAGTATGTTCATCCCAATACAATTCTTGAATATGAAATTCGATGCATTTGGAATAGAAAATGCTAAACTGTAATAAATATATACAAGGTATTAATGCCCTGCTAATGCCTACAATAAAAGTACAAGGAATTGTTAATTGTCCAAAACCACTCTAAACCAACTCAATTGTAATGCTGTCCAATTGAGACCTCGACTATTCCATGTAATGCAGCTAACTCACGGATAAAAGTATTTAAGACGACTTTTAGTGAACATCGACATTTCACAACGCCAAAATCAGGTGTTACCGGAAAAAGGTTTTCGTGAGGAAAATGGAAACCCCAGCAGGAAACTCCAGTTTCTTAACCCATTATCTAAGAAGTTCTTCAAAAGAAAAACTGCAGCCTTTGAAAGTTTGAAGTATAAAATCGAACTTTCTATTGACCACCGATCTCTTGCCATGAGGGCATCAAACTTTGTGAATTCATTTTCAGAGAATTTGGTTTTAAAGCAGAGAGCAACTAAATTTGAGAAAAGATGAAAATAAACAATTAGAACTAGAATCTTTGCAAGCAGGGATATTTAATAAAACAACACTGATAACTCAACTTTAGGATAGCAAATCAAACATATCAAGAAATTAAGGCGAAGATGCGGTTTGATAGAATATAGTTAAGACATGGTGTAAACAATCCTCTCAAGAAACATAATGGCACTTCGATATATAAACAGCCTCTCCAGCACCAAGCTAGGTAGATCGGTACTGACATGTAATACGATGGTTAACAAGAAATGCAGTTTATACATATTTTAATGTCTGGACACCAATATATTCAATGGGACCTATACAAAAAATTCTATAAACAAGAACCACTGTGAGGGTCCCTTCACAAGCAATAAACATAAATATGATTTTTGGCATCGCTACATCCAATTCCAATAATGGGGTTAAATGATCTTCAACAAACAGGAAGAAATCAATGCTTACGGATCAGGCCTCTGAAGTCTTCACAACACTGCGCTTCCGACGAGAACGGCTGCGACTGCGCCACTGAGCAACCCGATCAAGAAATTCTTGGGAGCGTCACTCTGTTTCATAGGAGGAGCTGTTGGAGGCAGGGGCATGTATGGCGGTGGTGGTAGAGGTGCAAATGAATATGCGCATTGCTCATCTAATGCACCATATTCCACAGTGTTCAGATGATCCGGAACAGACGGGGATATCTGAGGATACAGGGATGTAACAGGGATACCTTGCACTGGCATATCATATGATTGGGGTTTGGACACTGCCCAGTTGGAGGAAGACACATCGTGGGTCTCAGTGACACTACGGCCATTCAGATTAAGTGGCAAATGGGTCTCGTTGATGCTACTGCCCTTCAGATTAAGGGGCAAATGGATCTCACTAGTGCTACTGCCCGTAAGCTTGAAGGACACTTTCAGTATACCATATGCCCTCCCAGATGGCCTCCATAGCTGCAATGCCAAACTTTCTTGCGCATCCCTATCAGTCACATTGCAGATCCTCCTGATCTCATTCAGCATTAGAGTTGTGGTTCCAACTAATTTTGTTTTGATGGGAGCTGCAGAGAGGACTTGAATCATTATAGCTGCATTTGGGTTATTGAGCAATTGGGCCTGTAGAGGAAGGCAAAGGGTTTCATTCCAGACAGGATCCAGTCCTGAATTTTGTAGGGTTTGTGTAGATTTCTTTACCAGCGGATCTATCCAAGCAATGGCATGTGGATTTATTTTTTTACCCATTAAGTTCACATTTTTCAGGCCCTCTGCCGCTATTATGGTCAGCTCCAGCCTACTGTCGCCCATTCTTCTCTCCTTTGCCGAAAAACGGAATACAGACAATCACTTCAGGCAATTCTGCTTCAAAACACTATATGAACAAAGAGATTTTCCTTTCCCCAATTCTGAACAGTGGCATTGCCCTGCCTCCTCACAAAAGTCTAAATTTCATGTTCCGTACTCCCAAAAACGCTGAACACCCATCTCATTTTCTACTTTATAGGTGGCTAACTGCAGCTGTTCTCATGATGTCCATTGCCGCGCTTTCTTCTATTTTCTTTAATATTTTATCTTTTATTTCTTTGTTTGTGGTCATTGTTTACACATTACTTCCCATTAATTTAACAGAATTTGTTTCGTCAATGTCAATTTCCAATTTGGCCGTTGGATCAAATTTGAATAGTTCTATAAAGATAGTGAACCCATCATAAATATTTTTTTAATAGATATTATTTCTGATGATTTTAAATTTTAGTTTTTTAATTTAAGCATATATATTTATTAAAAAAAAAAAAAATCATTACAAATTTAAATTATAAATTTGTAATGATATTTAGTGAATATTGGTTTAGGCATGTCTGAAATGGTATTTTTCACGAGTTAATTTTAATTAAAATTAAGGAAATTTTTAAAAACTTAGAATTTATGTTATTTAGTATGTAGAATTTGAGTGTCTAGGGTGTTGAATCTATTTATTCATTCAAAAATGCATTTTAAATAACAAAAAAAATCATTATTGAAATTGTTTTGTTTTTAAATTATAATAATAATATAATATCCATTTTTAAAGTCACAGCCAAGCAGACACCAAATTGGTGTATGAGACCCCTTGTTTGTGGGACAGTTTTTTAATTTAAGCATATATATTTATTAAAAAAAAAATCATTACAAATTTAAATTATAAATTTGTAATGATATTTAGTGAATATTGGTTTAGGCATGGTCTGAAATGGTATTTTTCACCAGTTAATTTTAATTAAAATTAAGGAAATTTTTAAAAACTTAGAATTTATGTTATTTAGTATGTAGAACTTGAGTGTCTAGCGTGTTGAATCTATTTATTCATTCAAAAATGCATTTTAAATAACAAAAAATTTCATTATTGAAATTGTTTTGTTTTTAAATTATAATAATAATATAATATCCATTTTTAAGGTCACAGCCAAGCCAGACACCAAATTGATGTATGAGACCCTCTTGTTTGTGGGACAAGGGACCCACCTCCGCACAGCAATTTCACTGCCAAGCCAGACACCAAATTGGTGTATGAGACCCCCTTGTTTGTGGGACAAGGGACCCACCTCCGCGCAGCGATTTGACTGCTAAGTCTACGAAGGCATACATACTCTACCCCCCTCTGGTTTTGAATCTGTGACCTCTTAGGAGGAAACACATGCTCTTAACCATTAGGCCCACTCAAGCTGTATTATGTCATGTGTTTATACATAATTTTGGTAATTTTAAAAGTATTTTATTATTATATTATCAATAGTATAATATTAATTGTAAATTTACTAATTGAGTGTGTTTATTATCCCTGCCATGCCACCCATGGTATACAGTTTGCACTACCTATTAGTTTGTCTTTGACCAAAACTTTATGACGTTTATCCATAGGTTAACATTAGGAATTAAATTTTTCTTATTTTTTATTATTATTGAAATTTATTAATTTGTAAGGTGATTGGTTGACGTCTTATTAGGGTTGTTTATTAACTTCTATTTTCTATTAGTTTACTAATTTTTTGTTTTTAGTTTTATTTACTTTTTATTTAACTTTTTTATATTATTTTTTTTCTATTATTTCTATTTTTATGAGTTATATTTTTTCACAATATTATATTAAAAACATATTTTATAGATTTTAATTATACACAAATTATATATATTAATAAAAATAAACACGCATATATATATATATATAAACAATATGAGTTATTAGTATTTTTTAGTTTTTGGTGATGGCATTCAACAATACAATATTTTATTAGTTGTTTTATTTTTGTGATGAAATCTTTGTCTTTATTATTTTTTTGTTTCATTAAGCTATATTTAAACTAAGTGGCACGTACTAGCTACTATGTAGACATTGTTTTATGTTAAATTGTTTTATTTTAATTTTTTATAAATAATTACGTCAAAAGCATTTTTGAAGAGAGCAGTTCTCTTCGAACTTTTGTTGTTTTTCCATAGCCACTGTGAGGTCACCACATATCTGTCAAGTCATCTACTTGCACATTAATTACTCTATTCCAGTTGTCCATTATGATAGGCCCTCCGAATCTTATCGATACTTGTCCAACCAACAATGCAAGCCTTCCATGGGAATATTCAGAGTGAGTCACAAATTGAGGTTGCATAATATCATGGCCGCCACAGTTGTTGTTCTCTCACATCCCTCTGTGGCCTATTTCGTCACCCATTTTGGTTGGAATTCGACTATGGAGAGCATAGTTATGGGTGTGTGTATGTTTATGGCTCATATCTATGCCAAGTAGGCCAAACTACTATGATCTAAACTACCTTGATTGGCCTTACCGTCGCGTAAGGCGATGCCATATGCCCACTATTGACCAGACTGCAATATCTCATGTCTCGAAGCCCTTACAGTCACTATGGGGTTTTTTAGTGAGTTCTTCTATGGAACCTTCTTGCAAGTCTCCAAAGAGTTTGCTCGCTGGAAATCAATCTAACATAATCTTTTAGAATTGTATTGCTTATCCATTGTGTAAATGATTGTACAATTTCATTGAAGACATCATGTGCATAGGCCTAAAATTCAGTATTCCATAGAACATGTTAGCTTTTTAAATGTATTTGATTGTTCCAAAGAACATATTAGCTTTTTAAATGTGATTGTGAATATCAATTTTCAAACGTCCAAGCATTTAACTGTTATCAATTTTTTAATGACTCATTTAATAAGGAGTGGATTGAGTATGCCACCAAGCTTCCTCATTTGGCATTGTTGAAGTTTTGGCATCCAATTTTCTCACGGAAGTCTAGGGTTTGCTCTGTAACTCAACCTCTTTGGTGAAACTTTTGCTTTCAAACCCTCCACAGAGCACCATGGGTTTCAACATGTACCTTGTTTTGTTTTGTTGGTCTCCATGTTACTACATTGTTGAGGGTTTTATTAAATTACGACCTTTACCTTTTGGGTTTACCCATTTCCTTTTAGCATTAAGTAGTGATCTTGTAAACATCTATGTATATATGAATATTCAAACTCAAAAATTATGCTCTTGCAAGTATAATTTTTCCATTTTTGTTACTGGATTTTCGTTGTGGAAGAAGGTTTCCTTGTTTGTTTTTTCCCAAGCTTCTAATTAATCTGTTGTAGCGGCTACAACCACCCTACAAAATTTTGGCTCGCATGCAAAATTCGGAGCCTAGCTTGGATCCTACGATCGATCATCCTTGGTCAGCTGTTGGAAAGTTGATGATTTGTAAGCACTGTCATGCAAGTGTCGTCACAGTCATCCGAAGATCTATCTGAAATGTCGCACTTGTCTCTCTCACCATTAGACAGTCTCGCAGTCAATCACACTAAGCATATGTTGTCTTGTTGGTTCGAGATGTCTTGTTGTCAAGTCATGTTGAGTGTGTTTTCACAAGGTCACCTATACACGAGTTCACTCGCTCACACACTTAACCATTTTGTCCAAAATCATTCGATCGAACCACCCTCCATTGACCAGACCTCCGTTGAGCTATACTACGCAGTCTAAGGCCTCAATTACCAAGTATTGTTGCCAAGAATCGCGCAGATCTTGAGGTTGCTTCCCGTGCAATCTACACTGTGCAATCCTGGAATCAACTTGGTTGACTGTCACCCAAAACAGTGCAGAAGTTGCCCAAGAATCCATCTCAATTTGCGTTGCCCGCAAGCCAATACATCAAGCCTCTTGTTGGTCAACCAAAGGGTTTGAGCAGACAGTGACCCCGAGATTCACTCCTCCCAAAAATTGCGCAAAAGTTGTTAGCATTCCCACCTCTACTAATTAAATAAATTGTGCAGACATGAGGGACAGGCACCCATTGCCTGTCACTGCACTGTCTCTAAAAATTGCACAGTTCTGTCAGTCAATCCCCCTGCCAGTCGGCCTGTTGCTCCTCCTGAAAATTGCGCAATTTTCTTAGACTCTCCACCAACTGCCTAACATCCCTCTAATCCCAAAAACTACGCAGACATGTCCTGCATGACTGCCTCCCAGTTCTGCGCAGTTTTGACCAACAAGATCCTGCAGCCCACTCCTAGCCTCCCCTGAAAATTTGCGCAATTTTCATTGCTAATGCCCTCTGCTACAAGCACTGCCTTCCCGAGAAAAATTGCGCAGTTTTACCTCCTAGATAAGCTAGATCCCACAGAATATCATTGTTGTTCTAGACCGCTCATCCTAGCCTCCCAGTGACCTCTGCGCAATTTTTATTGACAATGCCCCGAAGCCTCGCATCCCAGCCTGACATACGCTCTACGTTGTTTAGAGCCTTGTTCTCTCTCTCAATCACATGCACCTGGAAACGAAAGACAATGCATCATGGTAGACTAGGGGATTTCTGGATTGGATGTCCTCTCGTCATGAGTGATTGCAGAAATAGGTACATGGATAAGACATGGCACGGCGACAAACGAGATGAACAAGGAGCACATGCTAGAAGACTTACCCGCGGTTAGATGAACACACGAAGCATACCAAGTAGCAAGCGAAGGAGACACATGCGCATGCATGAACTATCAAGTGAACACCGATACCATTGAAGATTTCACACACTCTGGCATACAGAGGTGAAGCTATGGTACACCACTGTCACACTCATCACTTAGCAACACAACAACTCAACACAAACAACACCGCCAACACATGCATACATGTAGCATCATGTCAACTTGTGTCATGAGTCGCCTCAACCACATCACTACTTTGGGTCATAATTGTGTAATCAATGTTATTTAGCATGGAAGTCCAATAAAGCCACGAATGAAGTCAAAGAGTCATGTAAGTCAAAGAGCCATGTAAATCAAAAAGTCACGAGGGAAGTCAAACAGTCATAAGGTTCAATTTCACCCTTGGCTATATATACCCCCCATTTGTACATGCAAAGGACTTTTCACCTTGGCTCTTCCCACATAACCTTGAGAGTTTGTAATATTTTCTTTAAGGAGCGAGCAGTGGCTCCAACACCCCGCTATCAAGGTTAGTGATGTAATGGTGTACGGATGCATCTTGGAACTTTCGCTTCATTTAGAAGCTTGTTCACATGCCAACACATTTTCACACATGTATTCTATTTGTTTGTAAAACTATTCTTTGAACGCTTGTAATGCATGTTGCTTTAACTTGTATTAGGATAGTTGAACTATTTCGATTGTTTTAGTACATATGTTGTTGGAAATGTGTTGTATCAGTTGTTAACAGTGTCTCGCATGTGTGGACTATTCCGCCGGACACTCGACAAATTCATTCTCGTAAAATTGTTATAACGACCGTTGCACTCGTGTGGACTAGTCTGTCGGGTGTTGTACGTGTTATCTCATCACCTTGTGTTTGTGACTTCTGCATCCATGTGGACTACTCTGTCAAAAGTTGCACATGTCCTGTTGTGTTGTGTGCCTCTAACCGAGTTGGGATTATTCCCTTTCGACTTGAGACTCACTTTCACCCTCTGCCTCTGCAGTGAAATAACCTTGACACAAGCGACACTAAGCACTCACCAAGCAAACGAACTTCATTGTTCGAAGACTAAGCAAACCACTCTCATGTGCTAACAAGTAAGAGCTAAGGCATATCTTTAAGATAATGGCAATCGGGCCATCATACCAGATGCGACTCCTACACCAAATGGTGTGAGGTATAGTTGGGACTTCATACCAAGTAGATCCCTTGAATGTTGGTGGATCCAACACCGTCAACATTTCTAGCACTAGAAGGAGGGTCAAATGACAAGTTGAGTCCTCACAATCTATTTTGAATCTCTTCATACTTATCATGACTAAACAAATAATTTATCTTTCGAAGTGTATGTCTTATGGAAACGACTTTCAAATCTCGGAAGAGCTCTGGAATAACTTGTCATGTAAAACATATGATGGTGGAGCCCAAGCAGCCTTGGTTAGACACATAGTTGGTGTTGTAGGCTCCTGCGAAAGGCATGAAATCTTTGAAGATTACATGACCTGCGCGTTCTTCGCATACACGCTTCGAGGGCACCCACTGCATTGGTGTGCCACGCTACCCGAAAAATCTATTCACTCCCTCCCTCATTTGGTTGCAGAGATAGATCGTGCTTTCAATCATTTTGATCATAAAGCACTCAATAAATAAATTCTAAAATTATGGAAAACACCTGATGAATCCATTGAGCAATTTCACACACGCTTTTGTAATATTGCATACCGATTTTCTGAAGATGAAATTTATTGGGAATTTCTCAATGGAAGATTTAAGTATCTTCTTTACATATCCAAAAACTCGCAATTCTTAGAATCATTCAAACCCCTCCTAGCATACCTCGGTGTTAGAGCTGCCAAATCTAAGATGGATGAGGTCACTATCACAAGTGAATATTCATCCTCTTCTCATCAAACAACTCTAGCTCCGCAATGCAAGGTGGGAGAAGGTGCGCGCACATCTGTTGAACTGTCACGTCCTCCTACCCCACCTGCTCTTGATATTTGCACAGATTTGGCTTGCAATCATGTTGGTTTTCACGTGGATTCGTTCCCTAAACCTTTGTCCCCGCATTCCATTAATCCTCGAGATTATATTGTCTTGCATTCTTCCGTTCTGGACTCCACACTTGTTGTGAACAAGGATCGAGTTGTTGACGGAGTTGGTGTTGTGCAGTCAACCTATATTATCATTCACGCTGAGCGTGTGCAGGAATCTGAAGAAGAAGCCATAGTGAAGGATGACTCCCTTCCATCCGCGCCTCATCCGCTCTATCCTGACATCCCTTGTGATTCTGCCACTTTTGATTTCCCTTGTGAAAACTCATCTTCGGATGTTTCTACTTCCGATCATTCACAAGACCAAACTATCATTACATTGCGGAGAGGACAAATCTTCCTCTGAAAATCCATCCCATCTGTCATCTGTCATTTCTGAAAACATAGAGGGTGAACATCCTTGTTTCTCATTTACCACTCTATGTGATTCATCAAATCATGAGGATGTTGATGAACATCCTAGATTTTCTAATCATGGTTGTCGTGATCTATGTACTTCTTCATTTGATCATGATGTTGATCTTCTTAAACCACCTGTCTCCGACGATCTACCTATTGATGAAGTGGAAACACCACAGACTGTCGAGGAACTTCAGCCTGGGATGATGGTTATGTCGGGCCCTTGCTGTCCTGAGGTTACTTCCACTTCCGATCATAAATCTTTTGAAACACTCAATGCTCCTCATCACTCTCTGCTTCGCATTGAAGATCAACCCAACACATAGATTTTGCTTCCTCCACTCGAATCACATGATCCCATCACTTATGCACTAGAGGAATCATACACAACAAGCACAGATGCAAGGCGTAAGTTGTCTCTCTTTCTCATGTTTGCTTGTATGTCACAATCAAGAGGGTGTGCATGCTTATCATATGCACACAGTGTGTCACAACACCATGTTAAGTCCGTAGAATGTCTGTCTTGTGCATTCACTCTTTTCTTTTTGTGGATGTTTTAGAAATCATAGCTTGTTGGACTTCGTTGATCAAACTTTCTAGTTCACTAGTTTACATGCATATTTCTCATGCCTTCACCAACATGGGCCATCCAATGCACTAGTGGTTGCATTGGAAATATGACTTCATGTGAGTAGACCCATGCACTGTTAAGTGTAGGAGTAGGAGTAGTGTTTGTTTTCTTGCTTTGCTTTTCTTTCTAGTTTGCATGTCTGTTTGCTTACTGACTTGGTTTGGATTGGTTGATTTCTTTATTTTCTTACTTGTCTGCTTTCACTTTACTTATGCTTTTGATTTTTGCTTTCTTTTCTTACTTATATCCACGGGATAGCCTCCCATGAAACCATGTTTAGCTCTCTAGACAAGCTAGGAAAATCTAAGAGGACTTGTACAACTATCAACACTTGGTTATCTGTTATCATGTCTCTTTATGAAGAGCTTGTTGTCTTCAGTCGATGATGCCTTGATGGAAAATATGTTCTTTTCAGAGTGAGTCTTGGTGAAAACACAAAACTTTCACGGTTAACTAGTACTGCCTACTCTAATCGGTCCTTTTGGGTTAACCCTTGTCAGCTCAATCAAGTAGAGTAAGGTGAGGGGGGAAACCTTAACAAGTATGTGAAAGGTATATATAACATACTTCTCTGAAGGAACAACCTCTTCTGCTCTCAAAAAGTCAGGAGCCCTCTTCCGCCTTTGAAATAAATAAGTGCCTATGCACAGTTCTTTGAAAAAATGAAAAAATGAAAAATCAATAAGGTGAAATAAGAGAAACGCTTCATGTGTAGAGAGGTGATGCAAGTAACTCCACCAGGGTTCTGACCAAGCTCGCTGGTAGCAAAGTGATGCTTGTGTTATTGTGTGACTCTATCAGGGTACTATCTAGGCTTATTGGCAATGGAGCAACATCGGAGATGAAACTTAAACTTCGACAGTTATACTAATTGTGCATCAATATACCCCTCATCCCCAATCAAAACAACTAAGTTGACTTGGCTTGGAATGTGTGCTGACCGATCAAGAGAATGGTAGGGACTACATCTTTCACACAAGCTAGTGCGAAAGCCATCATGATCAAGGAATCTAATAATACTTTCAGAAGGGTTAGACTCACTTTTCATGAAACAAGGTCTATACAAAGAGCTAAAGTTCTACCAGTGTGTCACCAATGTTGTAGTGGCTACAACCACCCTCCAAAATTTTGTCTCGCATGCAAATTTTGGAGCCTACCTTAGATCCTGTGATCAATCATTCTTGGTCAATTTTTGGTAAGCTGATGATTTCAAGCTCCCCTCTTTGATCCTAAGAGTTGTTTGTGTCCTCATCTTTATGCAGCATGTGTCATCTTTGGGCATAGGGGTTGTTGTTTGTCATGCAAAGGGAATGTTTTTTTCCTTCAAGGGAATTGTGCGCATATGAGTGGTTGTCATCACATAGACATGTTTCACACTCACTTCATACACTCTTGTCGCGAAGGTTGTTACATCCAGCAAAGTATATCTTATGCATTATGGACAGTCTACGTTGTGTCACTAGTTATCTGTGTGCGATCACCTTCGAGTCCTATCACTGTTTACATCTATGTCACTGATCTCACACTTAGCCATTTCCTAAGCAACCTAGCCTCATTCAGCTTCCCGAAACTTTTCACTTTGCTTCTGCAACCATCAAGCTTCCTCCCTTGCCTGCTGAAACCCCACAGCCCGTAAAGACCCGAGCCAACACTACTCTCCAGAAATGTGCAGAGCAGTCAGGCAACCAACACTACTCTTAGAAATTGCGCAAAGGTGTCCTCCCAGGACCCCCATCCTGCAGCGGTGTCTTATGCCTCACAATTTCATGGTGTTGTCCAAGCTGCCCTGTTTGTCTTGCATGCAGATACTACGCAGATGGACCTACCAGGGCCTCATTTTAGCAGCAGTCACTTCCCGTTGAAACTACGTTGATCCATCACTTAGTGTCTATAGGAAAAGGTGACATGTTGAGATCACTCCCAAGGAGTCGAGGAGAAGGACCAAGAGACCAAGTAATGGTAAACGATCGGGAGCGCATGCAAACTTCGTCGAACGCATGATCATCTCGAGGGAAAGTATGGTAAGTGAAGAACACCTTTCGAAGTACACCTCTTAATTAAGTTCACAGGACTGCTTGTCATTATCGTTTCATCCTGTCCTCAGTAACATGCATATGCGCAAACACAAAAAATTCATTTCATGTGTTTCCTCTACATGTCTTGCTCCCTTTTCACATGTTTGACCAACTGTTGTCTTCGCCATGTTGATTGGTATGTCATTCTCATGACCTTGTTCTAGTGATGTTGAAGGTTTGTGTTTGAGTTATGTTCACTATTTAAACATCTATCGCACTCACACATGATGTTGTAAGCGTTGTCACACAAGTGTCGTCACAGTCATCCGAAGGTCTATCCGAAACGTCGCACTTGTCGTTGTCACCATTAGATAGTCCCGCAGTCAATCACACTAAGCATATGTTGTCTTGTTGGTTCAAGATGTCTTGTCGCCAAGTCATGTTGAGTGTGTTTTCGCAAGGTCATGTGTACATGAGTTCACTTGCTCACACACTTAACCATTTTGTCGAAGATCTGTCGACCGAACCACCCTCCATCGGTCGGACCTCTGTTGAGCTGTACTGTGCAGTCTTAGGCCTTAATGACCAAGTATTGTTGCCTAGAATTGTGTAGAGCTTGAGGTTGTCTCCCAAGCAGTATACACTGTGCAATCCTGGAATCAACCTAGTTGAATATCACCCAAAATAGTTTAGAAGTTGCCCAAGAAGCCATCTCAATCTGCGTTGCCCACAAGCCAATCCATCAAGCCTCCCGCTGGTCAAACAAAGGGTTTGAGTGGACAGTGACCCCGAGATTCACTCCTCCCAAAAATTGTGCAAAAGTTGTTAGCATGCCCACCTCTACTAACAAGAAGTTGCATATACATGAGGAACTGGTGCTCGTTTCATGTCACTACACTGTCTTTGAAAATTGCGCAGTTCTGTCAATCATTGCCCCTGCTAATCGGCATGCTCTTCTTCCTAAAAATTGCGCAGTTTTCTTGGACTTACCACCAGTTACCTGACATCCCGCTCATCCTAGAAACTACGCAGACATGTCCTGCATGACGACCTCTCAGTTCTGTGCAGTTTTGGCCAGTAATCTCCCACAGCCCACTCCCAGCCTCCCCTGAAAATTTGCACATTTTTCATTGCCAATGCCCTCTGCTCCCCACACTGCCTTCCCGAGAAAAATTGCACAGTTCAACCTCCCAGCGGAGCCAAATCCTATAGAATATCACTGTTGTTCCGAATTGCTCATCCCAGCCTCCCAGTGACCTCTCTGCAATTTTTATTGATAGTGCCCGGAGCCTCGCATCCCAGCCTAACATGTGCTCTACGTTGTTTTAGAGCTTTGTCCTCTCTCCCAATCACCTACACCCAGAAACAAAAGACAATGCATCATGGTAGACTAGGGGATTTCTTGATTGGATGTCCTCTTGTCATGAGTGATTACAGAAATAGGTACATGGATAAGACATGGCACAATGACAAATGGGATGAACAAGGAGCACATGCTAGAAGACTTACTTGCGGTTGGATGAACACACGAAGCATACCAAGTAACAAACGAAGGAGACACATGTGCATGCATGAACTATCAAGTGAACACCAAGACCATTGAAGACTTCGCGCACTTTGCCATGCACAAGTGAAGCTATGGTACACCACGACACACTCATCACTTAGCAACACAACAGCTCGACGCGAACAACACCGCAAACACGTACATACATGTAGTGTCATGTCGAGTTGTGTCATGAGTCGCCTCAGCCACATCACTACTTTGGGTCATAACTGTGTAATCAATGTTATGTAACATGGAATTCCAAGAGACCCACAAATGAAGTCAAAGAGTCATGTAAGTCGAACAGTCATGAGGACAGTCAAACAATCACAAGGGTCAGTTTCACCCTTGGCTATATATACCCCCATTTGTACATGCAAAAGAATTTTCACCTTCGCTCCTCCCACATAGCCTTGAGAATCTGTAGTATTTTCTTTGAGGAGCGAGCAATGGCTCCAACGCCCCGCTATTGGGGTTAGTGATGTAATGGTGTATGGATGTGTCTCGGAACTTTCGCTTAATTCAGAAGCTTGTTCACAGGCCAACACATTTTCACACATGTATTCTATTTGTTTGTAAGATTATTCTTTGGACGCTTGTAATACATGTTTCTTTAACTTGTATTAAGATAGTTGAACTATTTCGATTGTTTTAGTACATGTGTTTGGAAATGTGTTGTATCAGTTGTAAACGTTGTCTCGCCTGTGTGGACTATTTCGCCAGACACTCGACAAATTAATTCTCGTAAAATTGTTATAACAACCATTGCACTCTTGTGGAATATTTTGTCGAGTGTTGTACGTGTTATTTGATCACCTTGTGTTTGTGACTTCTGCATCCATGTGAACTACTTCGCTGAATGTTGTGCATGTCCTGCTGTGTTGCGTGCCTTTAACAGAGTTGGGACTATTCCCTTTCGACTTGAGACTCACTTTCACCCTCTCCCTCTGCAGTGAAAGAACCTTGACACAAGCGACACTAAGCACTCACCAAGCACGCGAACCTCATTGTTCGAAGACTAAGCAAACCACTCTCATGTGCTAACAAGTAAGAGCTAAGGCATATCTTGAAGATAACGGCAACCGGGCCATCATATCAGATGGGACTCCTACACCAAATGGTGTGAGGTCTAGTTGGGACTTCATACCAAGGAGATCCCCTGAATGTTGGCGGATCCAACACCCTTAACATTTCTAATGCTAGAAGGAGGGCCAGATGACAGGATGAGTCCTCACAATCTGTTTTGAATCTCCACATACTTATCATGACTAAACACATAATTTATCTTTAGGATTGTATGTCTTATGGAAACAACTTTGAAATCTTGGAAGAGCTCTGGAATAACTTGTCACGTAAAACATACGATGGTGGAGCCCAAGAAGCCTTGTTTAGACATGCGGTTGGTGTTGTAGGCTCCTATGAAAGGCATGAAATATTTGAAGATTGCATGACCTACACATTGTTCGCATACACGCTTCGAGGGCACCCACTACATAGGTGTGCCACGCTACGTGAAAAATATATTCACTCTCTCCCTCATTTGGTTGCAGAGATAGACCATGCTTTAAATAATTTTGACAATACATTACTTAATAAAGAAATTCTAAAATTGCGGAAAGCACCCCATGAATCTGTTGAGAAATTTCACACACGCTTTTGTAATATTGCATACCGATTTCCTGAAGATGAAATTGATTGGGAATTTCTAGATGGAAGATATAAGTATCTTCTTTACATATCCGAAAACTCACAATTCTTAGAATCATTCAAACCCCTCCCAGCATACCTCGGTGTTAGAGCTACCAAATCTAAGACGGATGAGGTCACTATCACAAGTGATTGTTCGTCCTCTTCTCACCAAACAACTCTAGCTTCACAGTGCGAGGCGGAGAAGGTGCGTGCACATCTGTTGAGCTATCACATCCTCCTACCCCACCTACTCTTGATATATGCATATATTTGGCTTGCAATCCTGTTGGTTGTCACATGGATTCGTTCCCTAAACCTTTGTCCCTGCATTCCATTAATCCTCGAGATTGTATTGTCTTGTGTTCTTCCGTTCCAGAATCCACACTTGTTGTGAACAAGGATCGAGTTGTCGACGGAGTTGGTGTTGTGTAGCCAACCTATGCTATCATTCATGATGAGCATGTGCATGAATCTGAAGAAGAAGCCATAGTGAAGGATGACTCCCTCCCATCTGCGCCTCATCCGCTCTATCCTGACATCCCTTATGATTATGCCACTTTTGAATTCCCTTGTGAAAACTCATCTTCGGATGTTTCTACTTCTGCTCATTCACAAGACATACCGAATGTCAGCCTATCATTACATTGTGGAGGGGACACATCTTCCTCTGAAAATCCATCCCATCTGTCATCTGTCATTTTAGAAAACATAGAGGGTGAACATCCTTGTTTCTCATTTACCCCTTTGCATGATTCATCAAATCATGAGAATGTCAATGAACATCCTGGATTTTCTAATCATGGATTCACTTGATGTTAATATTCTTAAGCCACCGGTTTTTAATGATCTACCTATTGACGAAGTGGAAACCCCACAGGTTGTCGAGGCACTTCAGCTTGGGTTGATGGTTATGTCCGGACCTTGTTGTCCTGAGGCTAGTTCCACTTTCTATCAGAAATTTTTTGAAACACCCAAGGTTCCTCATCACTCTCTACTTCACATTGAAGATCAACCCAACACATAGACTTCACTTCCTCCACTCAAATCACATGATCCCATCACTTATGCACTAGAGGAATCATACACAACAAGCATAGTAGCAATGTGTAAGTTGTCTCTCTTTCTCATGTTTGCTTTTCTGTCACAGTCGAGAGGGTGTGCATGCTTATCACCTGCACACAGTGTGTCACAACACCATGTTAAGGCCATAGAATGTTTGTCTTGTGCATTCACTCTTTTCTTTTTTGTGGATGTGTTGGAACTCGAAGCTTGTTGGTCTTCGTTGATCAAACTTTCTGCTTCACTGGTTTACATGCATATTTTTCATGCCTTCACCATCATGGGCCATCCAATGCGCTAATGCCTGCATTGGAAATATGACTTCATGTGAGTAGGCCCATGCACTGTTAAGCGTAGGAGTAGGAGTAGTGTTTGCTTTATTGCTTTGCTTTGCTTTGCTTTCTAGTTTGCATGTCTGTTTGCTTACTGACTTGGTTTGGTTTGCTTGATTTCTTTCTTTGCTTACTTGTATGATTTCGCTTTGCTTCTACTTTTGCTTTTTGCTTTCTTTTATTACTTATATCCGTAGGTTAGCCTCCCATGAAACCATGTTTAGCTCTCTAGACAAGCCAGACAAATCTAAGAGGACTTGTACAACTATCAACACTTGGTTATCTATTGTCATGTCTCTTTATGAAGAGCTTGTTGTCTTCAGTCGATGATGCCTTGATGGAAAATACGTTCTGTTCAGACAGAGTCTTGGTGAAAACACAACGCTTGCACTGTTAACTAGTACTGCCTACTCTAATCGGTTCTTTTGGGTTAACCCTTGTCAACTCAGTCAAGTAGAGTAAGGTGAGGGGGGAAACCTTAACAAGTATGTCAGAGGTATATATAGCATACTTCTCTGAAGGAACAACCTCTTATGCTCTCAATAAGTTGTGAGCCCTCTTCCCCCTCTGAAATAAATAAGTGCCTATGCACAGTTCTTTGAAAAAATGAAAAGTCAATAAGGCAAAAGAAGAGAAACACTTCATGTGAAGAGAGGTGATGCAAGTAACTCCACCGGGGTTCTGACTAGGCTCGCTGGCACTGAAGTGATTCTTGTGTTCTTGTGTGACTCCGTTGGGGTACTATCCAGGCCTGTTGGCAGCGGAGCAACTTCGGAGATGAAACTTAAACTTTGACAGTTATACTAATTATGCATCAATATACCCCTCATCCCCAATCGAAACAACTAAGTTGAATTGGGTTGGAATGTGTGCTGACCGATCAAGATAGTGGTAGGGACTACATCTTTCACACAAGTTAGTGCGAAAGCCATCATGATCAAGGAATCTAATAATACTTTGGGAAGGGTTAGACCTGCTTTTCATGAAACAAGGTCTATACAGAGAGCTAGAGTTCTACCAGTGTGTCGCCAATGTTGTAGCGGCTACAACCACCCTCTAAAATTTTGGCTCACATGCAAATTTTGGAGCCTACATTGGATCCTACAATCAATCATCCTTGGTTATTTTTTGGTAAGATGATGATTTCAAGCTCCCCTCTTTGATCCTAAGAGTTGTCTATGTCCTTATCTTTGGGCATAGGGGTTGTTGTTTGTCATGCAACGGGAATGGATTTTTCCTTCAAGGGAATTGCGCGCGTATGACTGGTTGTCATCACATAGACATGTTTCACACTCACTTCACGCACCCTTGTCGCGAAGGTTGTTACATCCAGAAAAGTATATCTTATGCATTATGGATGGTCTACATTGTGTCACTAAGTTTTTATGTGTGATCAAAGTCGAGTCCTATCATTGTTTACATTTGTGTTAATGATCTCACATTTAGTTATTTCCTAAGAAACCTAGCCTCATTCAGCTTCCTGAAACTTTTCACTTTGCTTCTGTAACCATCAAGATTCCTCCCTTGCCTGTTGAAACCTTGTAGCCCGCAGAGACACCAGCCATCAATGCTCTCTAGAAATGCATAGAGCAGTCGGGCAACTAACACTGCTCTCAGAAATTCCGTAGAGGTGTCTTCCCAGGACCCCCATCCTGCAGCAGTGTCATGTGCCTCAAAACTTCACAGTGTTGTCCAAGCTGCGTTGTTTGTCTTGCATGCAGATACTGCGCAGATGGGCTTCCCAAGGCCTGATTCTAAAAGCAGTCACTTCCCACTGAAATCGCGTTGATCCATCACTCAGTGACTACAGGAAAAGGTGATATGTTGAGATCACTCCTAAGGAGTTGAGGGGAAGGACCAAGAGAGCAATGTAGGTTTTAACCCCATACAGAAATTACTTGCATACGAATTCTAAATCACAAGAAAAATAAAAATGCGAGAGCATAACACATAAAACACATATACACAGAGATTTCCCACTGGATCTCAAAACCGAGACTACCAGCTTGATTTTTCATTATATTCCTTTCAATGTTACAATACATATTTATACATGCCGAAGCATCCAATACCATCGACCAAAAAACCATCGATCCAATAGCATGGACCGAAAACCATCGCGTCTAAAAAACATGTGCGAAAATCATGCACAAAACCATAGGTGGGTCCGCCCAACCTAACATAGGGTCCAAAACCAAAAATTTCCGGGGCGCTGCCTCGGACCCCATAAAGTGGGGTTACGGGTACCCCTCAAACCCATTATTAGCTATGTGGAAAGAATATAACACAACCCAACAATTTCCCACTTGTTGTTTTCTTTCCACAGGGGGCCACAGGAGAGCTTAGTCATTTTTCCAGCCCTGAAACGCCCATTGTTTCTCTACACCAAGAGAACTTCTCAGAGCTC
>APFE030980220.1:1411-18906 GCA_000404065.3 Pinus taeda
CTATCGACTTCAGCTCATTATCTAGAAAGATGATCTAGAAATCATCAGTACCTTGGAATCTGCATGCCCTAATGGCAGGTTTCTCGCCTTCGACGACAAGTTGCATCATTGACCTTCGATCAAAGGATTCTATGATATGTTTGACATCAACTCATTTATTCACATTTCATGGATTGTACTGAGTACTTTGAGAGCCATTGACATTATTGGTGGTTTCTACCATGTTCGACTTCGACACATTCATTCACATGGATAGAATCGTACTAGTTCGGGAAGCAGAAATCAAGACCCTGGATCTAGTTTCTACCATCTAGGCTACGAGGAATTTTGTTATTCATTATATAGTGGACTATTCCTAAACAGATGATTGCGCCCATACTGTGTATGCATATGTCTATACTCGTGATGTATTACAAAATCATTCCTGTATCAGAACAGTTTAGTTAGTTTTCTAGTCAGTTTTGATCTGAGCATGGGAATGCCTACCTCAGAGATGATATGTTCACACATATATATTTTGCATTGCATGTTTTTACAGGTTCCGACTGGGGTGTCCACAAGATGATCCTTGAAATGATAAAGTACTTCACTCTTCTTAGATGACAAATTCTATCCTCATCTATTACATACTTCGCACTTTAGGGGGAAATATGTTGCACAAAAATTGTCACCTTGACATTTTGTAATCTATGTGAGTCCATCACCACTCATACTTTCCTTCTTTGCAAGTCTTAAGCCTCAGTTCTTCATATCAAGCCTTGAAAATAAGAGAAAGCCCACAAAAGTCTCTAAAACTCTAGTTCTGCAATTTCTCTTAGCATTGCCTGCAGTCCCACACCCAATGGTCATGTCCCCTGCGCACCTAATCGCTCTGTCTCTGTGTTATGGGTGTGGACCCCTGTAAAAGTTAAAAAGGCGCAAGTATATTCTTAAAAAACTCACTTTGAGTCATTTCTAGAAGCTTCTGGAAGGAATCTTGAGGTGGCAAGTTCACTCCTTTAGGGTTCATGCATCCCATACCTTAAGGAGCTAACCCCTTGATGTGAGGAGCTTATCCCTTTGAAGGAGGACTCTATCCCTTCATAAGTGGACCTGTAACCTCCTTCCTTTGCACTATAAAATGAAGCATTGGGCTGGTTACTGGAGAGGTGGAAAGATGAATATTTTTGAGGTGCAATGCTGCTGGAACTTAGTCTTCATAATTGAGATTTTGTTAGGAGAGATTACATACCTCTTTGAACTCATTTGGAAGAGTGTGAGGCTTGTCAAAGTAAAGGAGATTCATGTTTCAGACCCTGGGAAGAGCTTGTACAACATCAAGGCACCAAAGGTTGTAAGGTTCTTCTATTTCAAAGTTAATACAAATAAGTTTATTTTTCTCAATAAGTTGTATTTTATGGTTTATTTTATGGATTCCTTGATCACCATAATGAACATGATTATGATATTAGCTATGTAGGTGTTATTTGATGTGAGCTTGTTTGTGATTGTAGGATTTCAAAAGGAAATTCTTTCGGACGGTTGAAGGATGGCTGCTACAAACTAGTGTTGGACTTAAGGTAGGGTCTAAACACCTCCATAGTTTTTATTAATGAATCGTAAAATGTTTAGAGAAAGATAGATTTGCTTGTCTTGCTTGTTGCTAGATATCTTTTGATACTAGGAAGATCGGCCTTGTCCGCAAGATCGATTTATCTGGCCAACAGTAGCTATATCTCACTAGTAGAGGAGAAAAAGTGTGAGATGCTTTCTACATTAATTCCCTCTTTCATATTCCTTCATATCAGAATGATAATCAATCAGCTTATGATCTTGGTAATCAATCAAACGATATAAAGATCTTACTCAAATTGAAATATTCGACAACCATCACCTTGATATTCATGTTTCTTCCAATATAAGAGGTGATGGGTGCCCAAGCGTAGTAAATGACCTTTTCTTTTCCTTAGATGACTTAGACCTACAATCCAATCTGAGTGGTTTTCAATCTCCAATTGTAGGATTGGATGATCTTTCAGTTCCTCCAGTGCATTCATATTCAAATATTAAACTAGGAGAATCAAATGGTCAAGTTGTCGAATCTTTAATGTATCTTATTAATGAAGAGCAATTTTAATTCCAAAACCACATTGGTATGCCACTCTTTTACCATTATCCTGATGAATATCATGTTGATACACAATTATTACAAGTTGATATGAGTATGTTGGATTTGAATACTGAATCAAATTCAATCGCAATTGAAGCCTCTCCTCCCAAGTCTTCTCATATTTTTTCACCTCTAACACACTATACATTGTACCCATATGTGTTTCATAAGTCTTTTATGCCAACATTTTCTCTAAATCCTTTAGATTCTTATTTTGCTGACCATGATTGCAACTTGGTACATGATGGTTTGGTTTCAAAAGCAGATGATGAAGAGATTGAATCCATTGTTCGTGACTTTTTTTATCATAAATATCTCATTTATCAAGAGGGAGATGCACCAAATTTAAATCTTCAAGTGAGTTCTCTAGCCATTGTATCCAAATTATCTATCTATCAAGAGTCTCATATGTTAAATGTTAAATTTGATCAAATCAATGGAATAAAACATGTTTTCATTGACACATCTAATGATAGTGGTATGTACCTACCTATTGACCTTTATAAGCCACCCAAATTTGATGATCCACCACCTGAAAGTTCAAAGACTTGTCAGGGAATTAAGTCACTTTAGTTTCCACTGTCAAGTTTTCACAACCCTTATGAGATCCCTGAGATAGATTGGATCCACACCTTAGAGGATCTTGGTGTTTTCAAGTTAACCTTCCTAATCCTCAAGATAGATATTTTGGTTAGGTAAGAGATTCTTGTTTGGTTCATTCTCCTTCCTGTGAATCCCTTGAATCAGACCTAGCATTGGACTACTTATATTTCTCAAATGCACTTGTATTTGAAGTGTAACATTATAATTATCAACACAAAGATCAACAGCTACAAGATTGCTTTATGTTGAATCTTTCAGTGAATGATCAACTTCTTACTTTTTTGGTGTTGATCATTTTCTTGCCACAATTGATCATCATAAGTATAAGTAAATGTTTGAATCTTTTGGTGAAACCTAATCCTTCAAGATGAAATCAATTTTGGATTAGATTCAAATCAATATTTTTCTCTTTGGTTAACTTGGTTTTACCAGTCTTTGTATCTTAACTGGCTTTCAGATTGATGGATACAAAGTGAAGATCTCCTGCACTTGAAAAGAGGAACTGATCATTTCCAAGCATCATCAACCAAAGGGGAATATTTTTCAATTCAAAGCACTTGTGGAATCTCTTGAATCGACACATCCTTATCTTTGAGTAATGGAACATCTCATATATCAACTATCAGATTCAATCAATATAGTATATTCAACAATTGTCATTCTATCAATGATTTTTCCATCAACTTTCTTGATGACAATTGTTGGTTTGTATTTGATTCATATCTTTATTGTTTATATTCCTATCAAGTTGTAGGGGCACTTCAACATTTGTTGATGGTTATGTCAGGTCTTTGTGGTCTTGGTAAAGTGTTTGAGCGAGAACAATTTATGTTATCCCTGCCCAATATTTCTCATAATTTGATGATTGGAGGCCTGACTTTTCAAGAATATCAACCTTTTAAATCTTGTGTTTTTCATGATCCAATTGTTGACTAGTTAGACGAATCATATATGACAAGTTCAATTGTTAATAATAAGTTCCAACGTTATCTTGACCTTAGCACGTATGGATGTATATTTGAGAGTTGTTTTCAAGGAATTCATGTTCATCATCGCTACTATTTTGGGAAGCTTGTAGGTTGGATAGATAAAGATTCTAAAGAACACCTTTATAATTATAGAGTTTACCTTCATTCTTATGTATGGGTAATTTAGGTAAGCATATTTATTTATGTACATTGTTTGGTATGGTTTCTAATTTTTCATATTTTTAGTTTACTAGTTGGGAGCAACTTGAATAGTTACACTAGAAATTTCACTTCACAATGCCCTGACCTTCTAGATGATTAGATTAGGAGTAGAAATAGATGCATTATAGTTTTTCTTTTGCATTGCATTCTCTTCCTCACCTAGTTTTTGCATTTTATTTCTTTTTATGTTGGTTGCCTTACATGCTTCCTTCTATTTTAGTCTTACATTATCCTCATTCTCTGAATTGTTTTCTTGTTGTGTCATGTTTTGCTTTCTCGTTTTGTTTAAGAAGACCATGCATGACAATTACTCTTGTATGGCTTGAGAGAATAATGTGACAAAGTTCTGAAAGGGGAAATTATGATGACGAACAATTCTTGGCTAATATGTCTTCCTCTTCTTTGTTTGGGTATGATATATTTAAATTCAATGATGTCTGAACAAAAAATATGATTCATTCAAATGGAAAGCTATAAGCAGAACCACAATGCCTTTAACTATTTTACGACCTTCATTCCTTGACTAGGTGTTGTAACTGAATGGTGTTTTTCTCGTTGATCCAAACTAATAGAGAAGGGAAAGGGGGAAATAATGGAGAGTGTATTAATAACAAAGGTATATAAATGTCTTTGAAGGAACAAAATCTCTTGCTCTCAATAAGTCAGGATCGCTCTTTTGCCCTTGCGATATAAATGTTGATAAAATTCCAAAGTACAAAATGAAAATAAAATAAGGGTGAAAGAAGAGAAAGGATTCCTACACATGGAGGTGAAGCAAGTAACTTCGTCAGGGCATTGAATAGGCCTACTAGCAGCAAAGCAATGTGTGTGTTCTTGTAGTGACTCAACCGGCGCGTACTGAATAGGCTTGTTGATAATGCAACAACACCAGAGATGAAATAAAAACTATGATATTTCAAACTCACAACTAAATATTACCCTCCTCTCATATTGTAACAATTGTGATATGGTAAGATTTGGGAATATGTGTTTAGCCAAGAAGGGAATGGAAGAGCCTATATCCATAACTAGGATAAATGGGGAAGTCGAGGTAATCCACATGATGAATCAAAATTTTTTGAATGACTATACTTTGTACATAAAGCTAGAGCTAAACAAAAAAGTTGGAGCTCTTCCAGTGTTGTCACTACGATTAACACCCTCCAAAAATTTTCCTACACTTGAATTTAAGAGCTTACTTATGATCTCATGATCCATCACCTCAAGTTGTTCATGTTCACTTTATGTTTGGTTGATACTTTTCTTATAATATTCTAACTAATGAAACTACCCACTTACATGTGCTCGGTCTTTGATGTATCTATAAGATCACCCCTTTCTAACAAGCTCAATAATCAATGATCACCCTTGCAAATAGACATTGTGCAATTCTCTAGAACAATGCATGTGCAGTCCCTAGAAGTAGTGCATTGCGCAGTCTTGGATGAAAATGCTTGCACAATATTTAGAGATGGTGCATTGCACACTCCTAGACAATTCACAGTGCAATCCATGCTGATAGTTAGTGTGCAACTCCAATTGATAGATTCTCTCATTCTTAGTTGCAAGTGTACCATCACTCGGGCGATTTTTCTCAACTATCGCTTTTGCGCACTTCCGCTTTCACAAGTGGCAAATTGTATTTTTTTATTTATTTTTCTTTCATGGGTGTCACTTTTGTGTTATCTTAACTATAGCATGTGTCACTTTCACTTCCTTTAGATTTTTCAATTACTTTTTTCACTTTTTCTTATTATCAGAACTACCACTTTAACTATTTGTACTTTTGTATGTGTTGCATTTTAATGCACCACTAGAGGTCGCTCCACAACATTCTTATACATTATCTCATCATATATATCATAAGGATATGTTCTAGACACTCTCTCATATCTCAATGCACTTTTTGGTTGCAGACGACACTCTTGTCATAACTTGTATTCTGAGTGTCACAAAGTGACATTTCAACTGTCGCACTTAGAAATAAGTGTCGCTTTGTTGTTATTGCAAGGTATGAATGTGGAATTTGAGTTATGTGTATCCTATTGGTGTGTGTTAACATTATCTGAGTGTGATATCATTATTTTTGGACTTGTTTACGTGACTTGTTCTCCCTTGTCTTATTGATCCCACACTTAGCCATTTTGGAGCTTTCATTATCTTTGAAACTTGCTCAATATTTGACCAATGTTTTTCCCCTTAGAAATGTTCACTGCATAGACCTAAGCCATATTGAAGCATCCTATGCCTCTTAAAACTATCCATTGTGTAGTCCTAGAGGACAACCTACCTCCACCAACACACTTAGCAACCTTGAAACCTCGACCATTAATCTAGCTACCTAATCTTAACAATTATGCAATTAGTGTTCTCTCCTACCCTGTATTTCACATTGCACAACTGTAGTGGGAAGTGAGGCATCTTTTTGTCACTAAATTTCCCAACTGTGTAGTTGTCTAAGCCTCCCCTTCATTCACTATGCATTATGCAATTTCAGTGACTAACCTTGTCTCCTTGTCTCTCTGAAGTGCTCAACTGCATAGTTCTCTTCATTAGGTGGGCTTCTTACTATGAATTATGAATTTTCATTGAGTAAAGGATCACTTCTAGGTTATTGAAGTCCTCAACTACACAATTTAGTGAACCTGTCTCTCAATACTGTTCATTGTGCAGTTGTAATGACTAGTCATGCTCCTCATGCTGACTGAGACCCCTCACTACGCAATCATTTATCCTGGCTTGTTTCCTACTGTGCATTACATAGTTCCATTGGACAACGAAGCCTTTCCTCAGTCCCTATGATTCCTTTTTGTGAAATCTTTGTCTCTTCCTTCTTGGGCCCTCCTCACTGCACAACATCACTTAGTAAGCTCAGTACCTTACCTCATGGACCCCCTCACTACACAAGAAGACTTGTCATGCCATCCTTTACTATGAATTACATAGTTCTAGTCAGTAGTTAGGAATTTATGAGTTCTTATAGCCCTCAACTGCGCATATCCCAACCTCCTGCAAACCCTTGCATGTTGTCTCATCTCAATCAACATATTCCATGAGTAAGAAGAGGTAGAATAGGTTGTTTTTTGGAATAATGTTGGCTTGTCATGAGTGTTCTCCGTCTTCAGGTATCATCATTACAACATTACAGGGTAATTCTTAATATATTCCATCAAGGAGAAGCTACAAGAGAACACTTATAAACAAGGAGCAAAGGGAAGAACCAACATGAAGGATATGAAAGAATCTTGGATCCAGACAAAGAGATGGAAACTCATGTTGACTTTGAAAGTTTAAATATTCACCTAGACCCTTTGGAGGATGAATATGAAGAAAAAACAAATATCAATCAAGAAGAATTCAAAATCAAGGTAGCAAAGAGAAGAGATTAGCATTGATGCAATGAAATCTTATGTCATCATCACCAATTCATGGCTTCTCAAAGTGTCATCACAAAGTCATAAGGGTCAATGTGCCTTGCCACATCATTTATGGAATGTAATTATGTAATTTCAAGAAATGCGAAAATGTAAAAATGTGTGGAAGCCCAACGGTCCCACATAGAATATGAAGAGTCACTAGAAAGTTCTAAAGTCATATAGAAGGTCAAAGGTCATGTAGGAATTCAAAAAATCATAGTAGGAGCTCAAGAGTCATGAGGGAGGCCAAGAATCACATGGGAGGTGAAGAGTCACCGCATTTATTATAAATAAACCCTCATAGCTCAAGATAAGGGACTTTGGACTTTGAACTTTTCACCTTGGCTTCTCTAGTTTGGCATAGGAAAGAAGAACTTTCTTTGGAGGAACAAGTGGTGACTTAATGTTCCACTATTGGGGCTAGTGCAGAAATATTGTAATTGTATATCTTGGCACTTTCACTTAGTATATGAATCTCTTTAAGTCGACACACTCTCACACATATGTCGTGAACGATTGTAAGACTATCATTTCATTGTTTGTGGTATATGTTTATGTTAACACATTAATGAAAATGAACTATTTCATTGCATATGGCATGCATCTCGTTGAATGTGTGTTGTTACTTCCTTTTATTATCAGTGATATCTTGTGAACTAATTTGAAGGTTAATCAATGATTATTTCTTGCTCTTATATGTCTCTGTTAGGATAGTAATGCTACTTTTCTTCTAGAGACTCATCTCTCTTTTCCCTTCTGTTAAAGTACGATGTATGCATTGTAATTGTATGCCTCACAGTGTCAACTTGCTTGTTTCAAAGATCGTTTATATAATCTCTTATGTTGATGACTATAGCCAAGAAAAATTCCTAAGGATAATGGCAACCGGTCTTATTTCCGGTTAGGGCTCCTACTTCAAACAGTGTGAGGTCTAATTGGGACTTCATACTGAGGAGACCCCCTTAGTTGACAGATTTCCAACACAGTCAACAACGTCATAAGGAGGGTCAGTGCATATGGTGATTACATCCCACATGTATGACAATTATTTATTGTGATTTTCCATATATGCGTTGGTTCTAGAGTTATATAATACGGTTTTGAATTAAACTCTATGGTTTCTTTGATTGAATTGGTCTTTGTAGTCTCTAATTAAACACATTTCATCTTTGTGGCCTTAGATTGAGCGTGTCTCCTCTATGTGGCTCATGATTGAATGGGTATTTGCATACTTATAACATTGAATGTATTGTCTAATGAATCTTTGTATTTGGGATTGAAGACATAATTTGACAAATGAGTAGTAAAAACTCTACTTGATCTGAAAGACATGAGTCCAAACCCTTCGGCAAATCAGCTTCCTAAATTATTGCTTCTTGTTATTTGTTCTTTTGTTTTCAACATGAGAATTTCACCAAAAATTTAAAACTAGTGTTTGACAATAACTTTATATCATGAAAAAACAACATTTGGACATAAATAAACAATAGAATATTATGATTGGAGACTTAGTTGCAGGAAACATATGTCAAATTGCAAGAATTAGAAAAGAAAATCCAAGAAAAGAAACAATCAATCCAAGGAAAAAAGGCCAAAGAAAATTATAATCTTAAGGAAAAGATTAAAGAGTTAGAAGAAAATATAATGAATATTTTGGCCCTAAATATCTTGGAACGCAACTTAGATGTCAAGCCTATTAAAGAAGAAATGAATAAGCTTGTAAATTTTGACCATGAGCATAACAAAAGGGCCTTGAATCTCATCACTTTTGGTAAAAAGAGAAGAAAGATGAACATACACTTATAATAGTGAAGGAATAACTAAAAAATAAAGAAATAATTGAGAGAACTTGTCCCATGGAAGAAAATAGGTTGTCCAAGATAATTGAATATAAGATAGGTTGACTAGGGTTATGATAGGTTATGATGACCATAAAAATGACATACCTAGAAAAACTCTAAGCTTAAAATGGTTAAGAATATTTATAAACAAAGACCTCATTCCAAAAGCCCAAGAATAATTAAGGAAGGAAGTTTAGAAGGTAAAACAAGTTAGGAAGGAAATAAAATGGGCAATAATTAGGAATATAAGTTGTTATTAGTGGTGAGACTAGAAAGATAATAACATATAGGAATTTTTTAAAATTTATATTTTCACATGGAGCTATCGTGGCTTTCCATTGTAGCAAAGGGCCTAACTTAAGTTGGATCTTGAGTGACATTGATATGTTTTTCTAGTTGAAGCTTGGGAGCTTGAAGAATCTAAGTTGTCTAGCATTGAAATGTTTGTTTTCTAGTTGGCATGGAATAACAAATCTTTTAAGATGGGGATTGGACGCATTGCTTTCTGCATAAAAATGAACAGTTCTCCTCACATTCAACATCATAAGAAAGACCATCTAAATATGTACATTTGGATGGATATTTCATATATTTAATGCTACAAATATATATATAGCAATATGTTACTTTGCACTCATCAATTCTATAAAAATTACCCCCATAAAAACCTATAGCAAGATATTTACAACCTAATAAATGAAGGTGGTATCCTCTTGCTATGAGACTTTAATGCCATAACTACAACTAATCATGTTATTCTTCTAAGTAATGATTTCAACCTTGGTCCTCTTTGGCTAGATGGATACCTTTCTTTAGCTAATAGGTGTAACAAAAAACATCAAGTACCAATTGAGAATTTAGTTGGTATCGAACTAATCAAGCTCTATATTTCTCAAGATACAAAAAATTGCAATGGTATAATAAAGAGACCAAATTCTAACTAGATGACTTGTATCCATGGGTTGAGTAGTAGTGTCGTTGATTATGTGATATCAAATATCCCCATATACAACCAGATAATAATTTTTTACCTTTTAAATGACCATAAGCTTGCTCTAAATGTAGACCTTAACTTTGAGCCTTCTCATGCACGAAAGCTCCATTAAAGAAAACTATTCGATTAGCTCCATTGAAGAAAACAATTGTAACCAAAGGCACTTGCTTTTTGACAACAACAACAAAAAACACCAATATTTTCTTAAAAAATTTAAATAGTGAATTAAATATAATGTCATATAAGAACAATATTAAAGACGTGTATCATAATTTCATGACAACCCTCTCCACTTCCATTACCAATTATTTATCGAGGTATTATGTAAAAAGAAAATTAAGGAAATCAACCTTTAGTATGACAATGTGTGTAAAATTGCTAGAAAATCCATTAGGCATGCCTCTAATGAGTCGTTAAATTTGGATATGATAAAAAGATAAAATGCCTTAATTAAAAGGGAAAAAAAGCACTGCATAAATAGAAAGCAAGAGAAACATATGCACATATTAAAGCTATATCCTAAGAGATTTTGGAGGAAAATATTGACTTGTAAAACTAAAGAAAATAATATGATTATTGTGAAGGATTGGAAGTCCTACCCCCAAAATCTTTATCAATCCCCTGTTATTGTGGAAAACATTCCAAATGTTTCTATAAAGGACATAGTGTTTTTTATAGAAGACATAAAGTTTTGGGTTGGATTACTTGTAAAAAGGAAAAATAAGGACATTGAAGGCTACCAAGTCAGATTCTTAAAAATTGGAGGGTGTATCCTTGTCCCTCACATACACAAACTATTTAATTTAGTAGTTGAGTAGGGTTTTCCTAAATCCTAGATTGAAAGCCTCATTGTTCTTACCATTATGATTAGACCCATCTTAGCTAAGGTACACATAAGTATTTTGAAAAGAATATCAGCGCATGGCTCAAAACCATGGAAAAAGAGCTAAGTGACAAGCTAACTTTAAGCACTATCATGCAATTGTGGACCATCATGTTACAATTTGAATTATTGTAGAGGAGTGTCACAATAATAAAATGAATTTTCTTTGTTGTTTTGTTGATTTTATAAAATCTTTTGACACTATGCCAAAAACCAACCTTTTGAAGAGGTTATAAGAGCTAAAATTTCCTACCAAGTTGAAATTTGTTGCAATAAGGCTATATGAGAGTGTTATTGCTGCCAAATTTAGGAACATTGAGGGATGGTTGGAAGAAATTAATCGTAACATATGAGTCAAGAAAGGTTGTCCTTTGTCCCCTGACCTCTTTGGCATATACATTGACAAGTTAAACTATTACTTGGAAGGTGTTAATTGTTCTTGATCGACTCTTGCAGGTATAGTCATCATCCTTCTTCTTTATGTTGAAAATATTATTCTTGTGACAAGGGATCCCTATGACCTTAATAAACATCTCCTCATATACTTTTTCTCTAGTATAGGTATAATTATGACATTGACAAAATAAAGGTTATGATAATCAAAGTGACAAATATCACCTATGACACATTTTTGTATGACAACAATAGTTTGGAGCAAGTGTCTTCATACAAATATCTTTGAATTGATAGTCATCACAAGCTGAATTGGAACTATAGTGTCGAGAAAAGAATAAATGGAGAGTGGAAAGATTATTATGGGCTTGAAAACAAGTGTAAGTTAGGAGACCTTTGGTTGTGGGATAATAAAAAACTCCATTTTAATAATATTTTTTTAAAACCAGAATGAGTAGTGTTTATATATGTATAAATCGCACCCATTCACGTGCAAAATTGAGATTTTACATCTTATTTTCGAGCTTGCTGAGGGATTCTGATGCATCAATTGTTCCCCATCCCTTCTATTATCACAAAACTCAATCCTAATAGGCTGCTGATTAGGAAGACTTTGAGTAACTATTTCAAACCAAACTTTTGGCTGAGGCTTAGCCTCCTCAACCTGATAGGGCTCTCTCACTGGGTTAAGAATTTTACTTTGAAGACTAGATGGCTAACGCTATGGAAAATTCGAACAAAAATGTATAAATGGTTGAAATGCCAATTAGCAAACTTCCATTGGGCTATGGAGTCAAAGTGTGTTTCAGTACAATGGTAAGATCAATTTCACATGGAAGTCAGGGCATAGAGGGTTTTAACATAAAAGCAAAACAGAGATATAATGTAAAGAACACAGCCTACAAACACATGAAGGAAGTTAGAGCATCATCAATGAATTCTAGGTAACATGTGTCTATACCACTGCAAGTAAGTATATGAAGGAAGCCATGAGGAAAATCAAACATTAAAACCCTTTCTGAATCCTGAGTAGTGAAAGCAAGTCTTTGTATTAACCTGAAAACATACAGTCATATACAATAACACAATGTGCTTGTTTCTTTGAAAATTTCCAACCACGAGTGCATTACATCTCTTGTCATATATAGAGTTCATTACAATCTTGGATTCCTTCCTCCATCATGAGGGTAATTCGAATTTCACTTGACCCGACACATATTGATACTTAAACAAACTATTAATTACAACTAGTTGTTAACTAACAGTCCTAGAGACCTAATACAACTAGGAGTGTAACTCCTTATTATGACTAAACCACCTTAAATAAACATTGAACGCATTCTTTGACAGCTGCAACCTCATGAGGTCGAATTTGATGAAGCCTCCCATGTTGTCACCTTACTGCTGATGATAAACACTAGAAATTAGGGAACATGTTTCCTTGTTTTTAGGTTTAGGATCCCTGAACATTGGCACGTGGGACAGAGCCTTTATCTTCTCATCCATGACATATTTTACGAAATTGAAGGAGGTTTTTGTATTACATGCTGTCTAGAACAAAAACCTCTCTTGGTTTTTTAAAACACTTCTCCAGTTGTCCAGAATTTGTCCTTGAAAAACACGTGTAAAACAGGAAAAATATGTTCTCTGAAATTAGGGTTTCAAAAAATGCTTAGTATCTCCCAATTGATAACACTTATGAAGAAAGCGAGATAGGTTATTGTAGCTAGAGAGTTGATGAAGAGAATTTTCCTTCATAATTCCAAAATACCTTTTCTTGTGACCAGAAACTGATCTTGAAAAACACTGCGAAAACCAGAAGACAAAGCTTGACTTTCAACAGTTTCGTAGCACAAGTTTAACCATAAATTCCTCCCACCTCAGAACGCATTTGAATAAATTGAAAGATTTTTTTGTAGTTCAATATGTTAGGAAGAAAAGCCTCTTTCAGTTTTCAAAATTGAGTTCTCAGTTACTCAGGAACCCTTATGGAAGTTGACTAGTAAAAGCATAAAACAGAGTCTTTTATGCTGAAACGGGCATTTTTAGTGGTTTCGCAGTGCGCTACGAAAACTCCTAGTTTAGTGATTTCATAGCACAAAACAAGCTTTTTACACTGTCTACGCTACGAAAATATGGATTCGTAGCTAATTTCAAAATTTCTTCAAAATGATGTGAGATATGACTTCTAAACACATGGTGAGGCTTCTAGGACATGGAATGAGGCTGTCAAACTTTATTTGGAAAAGAGAATGACACTATTGATATGAGATGACTCAAAACCTATTATAAGACTATGACTAGAAACAAGGAAAACTTTCTAAAGTTTAGAAGCAAAAATTTTAGGGTGATAACACCTTCCCTGAGAGTTTTCCCCATCCTTCTTACAAAAAATCTCATTTCTGGTAGCTTATGACTATATAATTGACATAATTGAAATAGTAAATATATACATTTATAGTGTGTCTTTCAAAAACATTTTGCAAAACCATAGTTAAAGAACATATTATTTTTCCATTAGCGTTGGACTATTCAAATCTAGTCCAGTGAATTCTTCTTTATTTCTCTTGTTGCTCTCCTCCATCTTGAGCTTCAATTGTTCAATTTTCTGACACAACACATCCACCTCATCTTCCAATTATCACATTAGCTCCTTCTTTTCCAATTGCTACTCCTGCATGTCCAGAGTCTCAATTTTTTGTTGATGGATGCATCACTACAGAATTTCCAAACCTTCCTGTATCTCCAAGTGTTCATGCACATAGTCGTTACATGCTTGCTTGTTGTTACCACCTACCAGAGCTTTGCCCTCCCTCGAACCCCCTATCCTAGGCCTGTGACGACCCCAGGAGAAGGACAAAGAGTTGTCCTCTACTGAATTTTCGTGCATGCTTATGATTTTGTCCATAATGCAACATATGCCCCACTCCAAAATTCCATAGACCCACAACTCCAATATACGACAGACCACCGAATCCAGAATTCGCATGGCCCACAACTCAAAAATACGACCAACCCCCTACTCCAGAATGCCTGCAAAGTTATGCTCCAGACCCCCCTCCCAAATCTGCTTATCCTGACAATTTGTGGCCTCACTCAAACTACCAACACTCTGTAATTCGACACACGGGTTCCCATTGCAACAACTAACTCCTCCAAAGATCCCCCTAAAGGTCGGAACTTCCACCCAGAACCCGCAACAGATGCTCAAAGACCCCATATTTAGCCGCTAGGCCTTCGTAGAGGCGACCTGAGCAAATATTAACCTTAAACCATAATAGCATATCAAATTGTTACTCCTTAAATAGAAGGTGTAGGTCTAGGTATTGAAGTTGTACTGAAGAATGGTACTAATGGAGCTGAGATCCCAATGCTCCTCCTTAATTTCCCAACTGTTATAGACATTTTTGGGCACTTCAATCCCAATCATAAATGACCATAAACTGAGGGCTCCTAAGTCCCTAAAAGTGTTGCTTCACTGCCTAAAGGAACAAGGTCAGCTGATTACATCATCTCCCAGAAGTTCTCCACTAAAAACTGCTCATAAATGGTCAAAACTGGACCATACTGAAAGCCCAGTGCAGAGGGTGCGATGCATATCACCTTCCCAGTGAACAAGGTGCGATGCATACTGAATGGCTCCTACAAATGGCAGGGACAAAATGGGAGGTGGAAGATCATGGAATCTTCCAAATGCTTCCCCTATGACACTTGCCTCTCTATTTTTTACCAGGGATGAGTAAGAGATCACCATTCTCCAAGTGGAAGTAGGAACTATCAGAGAGAGGACACTAATCAAGACCCCAGAAGATGACTCACCTCCCTACAATCATCTATATATGGATCCCTCATCTCAGAGACCCAGGGGCTAGAATCTTGTATCGAGAAGTCCTGTTGGTTTTCTGGTGTATATTCATAGTGTTGGGTGATCTAAGCTTTACTTGAGGTGAAGAAGGGCTTTCTAGCTGGAGGATGATGTTGGGTCAGAACATATGGTTGTAATCCTTTTGCTACTTTTCATCTTAATAAAGCTATTCAAGTTTTCCTCCATATTCTTGTACGTTTACTTATATATGCATTTGTATGGTTAACACACATCTGGTCCTGTGTTATTTATGAATATAGATCTTTGTTCTTCGATAGTAGTATGTTGTTGTGATTCCACAGGTGCTCTTTGAAGCTGGGCAGACGAAGAATAAGTGGCGAAGCTCTATCAGGAAAGAGAGGAATCAAACAAGGAAATCAAGCGCAAGACTAAGGTTAGTCTCCTCGGTTCCACTCTTATCTATTTTCATAAAGGAAAACAAAAGTAGACTTTACTTGTTTGTTTCTAAGATAGCTACCAGTCTTAGTGGGAATAGCAACATCCGAGTGGACACTATTCCCGGTAAGAAGAGGTCCGAGGACTGTTCTTATCTCGTGTCGACCTCGTTAAAAAATGAAACAAGGAATCATGAGGATAGTTCTTTTACTGTGTCAACCTCATTAAAACATGACACAACTCCCTTTCCAAGTCGAGTCTTTAAAATATCTCGGAGGTAAACCTTCATTCCAACCACCGTGTTTAATGCAATGAATCTTGGGGGGCATGCACCTCGGTTTGGCGTTATTATGTTGGTGGCATGCAAGCTTATCACGAGCAATGTTACTGCAGGGTTCAAGATCGTTTAAAAATAAACCCACCACGAGCAGTTTTAACGCATAATTCAAGCTCGTTAAAAAATAAACATAAGCCATGAGCAAGTGTTTCCCCCCAGAGTTTAAGCTCATTAAAAAATGAACCGGTAAATAACCATTGTGAATGCCTTATCACCAGCTTTTGAGCCTTGGTCGTGTTCTCATCATCACCTCCACTCTGTTTTCTAGCTGATCATTCACCCCCATATGATTGTTTACCCCTTCGAGGAACGTCTGCGAAGACTGATTCTATTAGCCATCCTTGTGACACTGCCGTGATTGGAGAATTCCAAACCTTACCTGGAATCAGCTGCTACCCAAAATCATCACTCGTTCCTCAAAAACGAGTCTCCTTTAAGCTCTTTTCAACTAAATCGCAAAATATGAAAAGATTGCCGAGCGATTGGCCTCTCTAGCTCGTTAAAGTCATCGGAAGTGCTATCCCTCCTCTAGGTTTTAATCTTTTTGGACCTGAGGGATTATTACACAAAAGATCGAGTGCTTGTCTTGTTTGGCTCGTTAAAACTATTGAAAATTCATCCCTTTCATATTATTTTACGCTTTTTCAGACTTAAGGGACTACATGAAGAAAAGGAATATTTGGAGTCTCCTTTTTGTCCCTTTCAGACTCTCTAAAATTGAAAAGGATCGAGTTGTCTTTGTCGTTAAACTCGTTAAAACCGAATAGCGACAAACTCGTCCAAATGGACAAGAACGAGTTTTACTGGTAGCAAGTCGCTCTTGAACATGACACTTTCCTTTCGCATCCAAGCCGGGTTGGGTTGTTCCATTCACTGGGCATCACCATTGGTCCATCACACCATCCATATTTGGGGTTAACACTACCAATCCATCGTCAGTGTCACTGATATGTTCAAGAGAAGTAATTCAGACAATTCGCCTGTGTCTCACCCACTGCAATACATTCATGCTCCATTCCTTCATGACCGCCACCGTGAACCCTGTATCGTCATATTGTTTTCACCTCCAAAATCATTTGCTTCGTTCCGTGTCATTGATGTGGGATTCATTAAGGCCCTCCTGCGACGGGTCACTTCTTGTCGACATTAGCTCATTATCCAAGAAGTTGACTTAGGAACAACCCTTGCAGTACTTTGAGGCTTGCATGCCTCAATGGAAAGTTTCTCACTTTCGGCGACAGGTTTACATGAATGGCCTTCGACAGAGAGATTTTAAGTGGTGTTCGACGCCAAGTCCTTTTTCACACCACGTGAATTGTACTGTAGTACCTTGAGGGTCATTGTCATTATTAGTGATTCCTCTCATGCCTGTTAACAGCTTACATCATTGGCTGGTAATCAGGCGATGTCTTTCCATGTTCGACTCCA
>APFE030980220.1:18926-49279 GCA_000404065.3 Pinus taeda
CTGTGTTATTTATGAATATAGATCTTTGTTCTTCGATAGTAGTATGTTGTTGTGATTCCACAGGTGCTCTTTGAAGCTGGGTAGACGAAGAAGAAGCAGCGAAGCTCTATCAGGAAAGAGAGGAATCAAACAAGGAAATCAAGAGCAAGACTAAGGTTGGTCTCCTCGGTTCCACTCTTATCTATTTTCATAAAGGAAAATGAAAGTAGACTTTACTTGTTTGTTTCTAAGATAGCTACCAGTCTTAGTGGGAATAGCAGCATCTGAGTGGACACTATTCCCGGTAACACCAACTATCAACCATAATTTCCCATCTCTTCTCCTGTTCCTTCATCCTCACCCACACCTTCCTCCCATGAGCGTGAGAGCAATTCTGAGTAGAAGAAATAAATGTTTCTCCTAATCTCCCATTAACTTGCCTTCGCTTGTGATGGAATGCCGACCTTTGCAACATAATCCAAGTCTTGGGGGTTGGATTCTCACGATGTACGATATCCCAAGCCAAAGTGTAGTACCAATATGAAGGACACATACACGTTTTTTTAGCATACTAAGATAACCCTTGCCACAAGGCACAAGGACAAGTCGGGCCAAGCATGGGACAATGCGACAGGGACCAAGGAGAGGGAGGTTGAAAGAAATGAGGGAGGGGGCCACAACGAAATGGAAAAAAGGAGGAGCGATAAGAATGGGAGGTTTAACGAGGTGAGAGGAAGAAGGATGACAGAGGTTAGGGAGGAGAGGTGTTAAAGGAGAAGAGGGGAGGGGGAGAAAAGGGGGGGAAGAGAGAGAATGAAGCGAGGGGGGTAAGGAAAGATTATGTGAAACTGACCTTGCATAATCCAAGTTGTTGATACTTTCTAACCTCTTGGTTGAGCCAAGAATACCATCCTCATACTAATAATTGAAGCCCATGAATAAGATTAGGGAATGCATATCGTTTCCTCGACCTCGTTCACTATACTTTTTTTTGCATTCAACTGGCAAGCCAAATTTGCTTTCTTATCTGCTTCCTAGTTATTCCCTCTTAGGATATGAAAAAGGACACAAAATAAAATAAGGGAATCATCCCTTAGGATCTCTTAGTAATTTGATTTAGGTTCATGTTTTTTGTTGATGAAATATAGTTAATATGCTTTATGATCATTATTGAGTCTCCTAAGACCTAGATCTTTTTGATACCCTTTTTTTGAACCAGTGTTAGACCAAGAAACAAACCATAGGCTTCAACTTGATTTTTAGTGTTCATACCCAGGCCTCAAGCATATCTATCTTCGATGATTCTTTCAGGACTAATGCAAATCCCTCCCCCTCTTGCCACCCCAGGATTACCTTTTGATGCTCCATCAAATTTAAGAATCCATTGAGTAAAGGATCTTATCCATTCCACTAACCCCTTAGAAGAAAACCTTAGAATCCACTACATGAGAGGGGTTACCTTTAGCCGGATGTTGAGTAGCAGGGGTGCCAACCCATGGTGCCATCTAAGAGCATTCAATGTCATCTAGGGAGGGGTCCATTTTTGGTCTATGCAATTCCATACATGATGAAAGGGCTAACATGGTTGTTAATCCAACAAAAGGACGGGTCTTTTTTAATATAGCTTTGTTCCTTGATAGCCAGGTTTGGCAACAGACATACTTAGGAAGAGCAGATCAAATTTCCTTGAACTTGTTTTTGGCCTGAAAGGAGCCCAAATAGCATTTGGGCCAAGAGTTGAATAACATCAAGGGGTCAAATGACCATGAAGTTCTATAGTATAGAGGGCCGAATACCACCGACCAAACTTCCTTAGCCACCTGACATTGGAGAAAGAGATGGGGAATAGACTCCTATGAAGATTCATATAGTGGGAATTTTGAGGGGCCAATATGACCACGCTTCTGAAGGTTTTTTGTTGTGAGGATTTTTTTATGCGAGAGAAACTAATAAAAAAAATGACTTTTGGAATAGTATTAATTTTCCAAATTTTATTCCAAATGGAGGATTTACGCGGTACTTGGGTATTAAAGAGAAAGTGTGAATACCCTTCTTTGACAGTGTAGCTGCCATTTTTCCATCCCCTCTTATCTGGCACTGTGAAAGTTGTGGGGGCACATCCTCGTAGTTTCTTTATTAGTTTATCTCTTTGGTGGAGAAGAGCCTCTGGGATGTTGTCTATCTTCCATCCCTTCCATCCTCCATGTTGATTCCAATCTGATATATGGTCCAAATTTTCCACCCCTCCTTATCTCAGGAAAGATCTTAGATCCACCAAGGAAAGATCCAAACCCAAGGACTGAAGGCCCAGGATCGAATCTGTGAAAATCTTAATGGAGGTTCCATTCCCCAGGACTTTGCTTAAATTTTTATTTATGGTGTCCCTAGAGGAATTGATCAACTTCCAGATGGGGGAGCCCAAGCCTGGGACCTCTCTTCCCGCTCGATCATTTTTCTGAATCAAATACTTGACCTTGATCACCTGAGTCCACCATTGATTTGGATTTGTAATCATATTCCAATACAAATTTTCTCCCATTTCTAGATTTGCTTACCCCGGGTCCCTTATTCCCAATCCCCCACATTGTTTCGGGGCTCTAACCGTCTTCCAATTTACTAAATGATAATTCTTGGTTTTTGTTCTACCTCCTTCCTGCAAAAATTTCCTTATATACATCCCTATTTGATGTAACATGCTCTTGGGGGCTTTCCGCGCAGTAAACTGATACAAGGAGGTTTCCGACAGGACTGACTTCACTAGAATTCCCCTACCAGCATAATTGAGCCATATCCCTTCCTAATTTACAATTTTTGTTTTCATGTTATCTTGCACTTTTTTCCAAGCATAGGGGGTAGCTTTTCTCAGAAATATAGGGACCCCTAAATAATTAAAACCTTTCCAATCTCTGACTGCTTTAAACCCCATAATTTCTTCGATTTTCTTCTCTTTTTGTCTGGAAATATTCCATCTGTAAATGTGGCTCTTACTATCGTTAGTGGATCCCCCTGACGCATTGAGGAATATATATAAGGTTCTCTTGAAGCATTGAGAAATTGTTATCGAGGCTCCACCCATCAAAATTGTATCATCTGTGAATTGCCCATGATTTATACTTTTGATGCCTTCTTTATACCTTATGCCCAGAAAGTTGAGAATTTCTCTTTCATGTTCCAATTTCCTACTCAGGGCATTTGCCATGATGATGTATAAGAAAGGGGAAATGGAACACCCTTGATGAAGGCCCCTTTAAGCTTTGAAGAAGCTCGCCACCCGACCATTAACTAGTGGAGCAATCCAAAGGGAAGCAGTACAAAGGTTGATCCATCTAATGAATGTATCATCCAACCCCATTTTTTTGAGGGCTTTTATCAGTAACCCATGCCCAAAGCAATCAAAAGTGTTTGCCAATTATTTCTAGATTTTAATCTCCAGTCCTCCTCTTCCCTCCTAAGGTTGGCGTGAAGGGTCTTAAATATCTCTGCTTCTTTTTGGAAGTATGCTTCTTTTACTAGAGTTGTTTCCATTTGTCCCTTAATTAATACTAATTTTTCTTCCATCTGTTTAATGTTATCTTGTTTGCTTGATTTGTTTTCCTTTAGCCAATTTTTAATGTCACGTTTCAGTCTACGAATCTTGGACTCCCAGATAGGTATTAGGCTTCCCTTAATCCACCCCAACCAGGAGAGGGAAATTGCCTCCAATAAATTGGGGACTTACAACCATAAGGGAGAATAGTGAAGGGGGATAGGGCCCAGATCCAAGGGTTGGGAGATTATCATACTGATCATCTGGTGATCAGATTTGGAACATGGTATAATAGAGGATTTAAGGCCGAACTTTAGGATTACGAGATTGTCAGCGGCTAGAAAACGGTCCAGCCAGGCCGCAATATGGCTCACTCCTACTCTTTTATTGGTCCACGTATACAAAAAAAATTGGGGATTAACATCAAATAGGTTCAAAGTTAAGATGAGATCTTCCATATGCTCTTGTAGGGCATCATAAATAGTGGATTCCCCCTCTATTTTCATGACTGCCCATTGTTGTATTGAAATCTTCTCTGAGAATACAGTTATGTCCATGCTTTGTACCCTTTAACTCCATCGAGGATTTCCAACAATATTGTTTTTCTCAGAAGTAAGTGGGCATGTAAACATTGATTACTATGAAGAATTTTTGCTTTTCTATAATATTAAAAGTAGTTGCTATCCAATGAGTAGTTTTTAGAGAACTTGCCAATTGCAATTTCGCAGGGTTCCACATCATGCAAATCCCTCTTGATGCTCCTCTTGAACTAATTGTTTTAAGATTGTTGCTACTCCAGATCTTATTTTGGATTGAGTTGAGAGTTTGCTCATCCACCTTGGTCTCCTGAAGGAGGGTGACATATGGTCTTCCTTTCTGATTAGGGATATCATTTCCATTATTCTTTTAATGGTCCCAGTCCCCTAGTATTCCAGGAGATGATATTCATTAATCATTTTTTTATGTTCCCGCCCCCTTACCAGGGCTCATATTATTTCCTTTTCCCCACCTCCTTTGTTTCCTGCTCCTGCTAGCTGATGAGGGGTAGTGTGTTGGACTCCCAAATCTTTGTATTTTTTGGTTTTTTCCCTTTTGACTTCCTTATTTATTTTTCTTCCTTCTTTTTTCTTTTTCTTTCTGGTTTCTTCATCCTTGCATAATCAGGTCTTTCATCTGCAGAACTCAGTTGCGAAGATGGCCCTAGAATTTCTGTTGATGTAAGGAATCCCTCCACATCCTCCTCTTCTTCTGATGATTCTTTGGAACTACTGTCAGTGTTCGGGCTAGAGCATGTCGCTTTATGACTTTTTGGGGTTTGTACTAGGGGTGTTGACTAAAAGGCTAGGGCCTCCTATGAGGAGGGGTGAAACATTTTGTTATGGCAGGAGAGGCCAAGACCTCAAATCGATTCTCTGACACTAGACCGGAACCACCCCTTGAAGGAGAGCCCAAGGGAGGTGGGTGGGAAGGACCAACATCCTTAGAGTCTGAAACAGAGCCAAGGGTGTCATCAAGGGTTGAATGCTTCGAGGGCTTTCGCCGCTTAACCTACTGTCAATGATCATTAGGATCCCCATAATTATTGTCCAAAGAACCCAAAATTTTTGGACAACCCTTAGCAAAGTGCCCATACTCATGGCACAGTTTCCATTTAAATGTCAGGTTTTCATACTCGACTTCCTTCACATGTGTCCAACTATCCATACTGACATCCACTGGGAGAGCTTTCTCTAAGTCCACCTCCACATAAATCATGTCAAAAGAGAAGAGGCCATCTTTTGGTTCTGAGCAATCAATGTACCTCCCCAGGGAGTTCCCAATGAGTCTTAAAGTCACATCATTCCAACAGCGAAGGGGGAGGTAAGGCAACTTCACCCAGAATGAAACCGAGGATGCAACATCAGATTCCAAGTTGAAGCTAGGACTCCATCAATCTAGATACAGCCCCTGAGCCCCTATAAAATATGGACCACTCCTAAACACTAAATCTTTATCTAGCCTATTCTCAAAGTAAAAATTATAGAAGCCTTTGCCACAGAAGGAGCACATACCTCTCATTTAATAAGAGGCTTCCAGTTCTTCTCAATCCAGGCTTTTACCATCCTATGGGACGGCCAAAGGCCCATAAAATGGCCAATGAGACCTTGATCATCCAGTTGCAGGGTGCGAGGGCAGGCATAAGGGGCACAAATCTTAATCTTGGGGATCTCTTCCTTCTTCTTCACAAACTTTTACTCACCCTGCTTACTGAACTTCGGAGCTGAATCCATTAAAACATTAAAGGACCCAATCTCCGCAAGCATTAGCTCCACCTGTGTAGGCTCTGACATTGAAGAAGCCAACACTACCTCGGAGGAGTAGAAACGGGCTACGAGAGGGCTCCAATAGATAGTCAACTCCTCCTCCAAATGAGTTGAACACCTCACCCAATGCGCCTAAACAGGCAGCCAGAGAGGCCAAAGCCAAACCAAGGGGGTCGAGGACCCGCCTAGGGGGCCTAAGCTATCGACTGCAACTCCAACCCATCGCGCCATTACTAGGTTAGAGTCGTCGTGCTCAGAGCTCTCCTCTTGTTAACAAGAAAATTTTCATAAAGAAATTATTACTAGTCTTTTTAATAATATTGTTAGTCATGCTATTTTATATAGATGTGAAGTTCTTGGGTGTAGTATCTCTAGAGAATCCTGGAGTTAATAAAGCAAATCCAAAATAATTTTATAACTCATAATGTAAAAGTGAAAGAAAATATAATGCATCTTATCCTCTTGATATAAGTGACCCTTGCCCCCACTGAGTGCATGGCCATGATCAGGTCCTTGTTATACAAAAATAAGATAAACAACATGAATAATAGGAGTCTCCCTAAAATTTCTTCAAATTCCAACCAAAATCACCAATGACTCAAGTAAGGATGACATCAAGATGCCAAAGCCTTGGTTAATTTTCTTAAAGATAAAGATAAAAATACGATGAGGCTCCAGCCTCTGCGGTACTGAACATAGTTATGTCATCGGTAAGCAAAAAACCAAAACGTGACTGCCCACCAAGGGGAAACCAATCCAAGTGTACCCAAATGTCAAATTCCCACACAAGGGCCCCATAACATAATCAAAAACAAAAGAAATCCCACACAGGGGTCTTAAGTCAGAACCAATCAGAATGTACCACATGGATTGAAAAAACATTAGGATAAAACCACATGAAAAAAACTACTAGATGACCTGGCGGTTCTCGCAGATGTCCTGTTGAGCCCACTACACATCTGGTGGAGGCTCCTCCATGACACGATACTTGTAGTCATCCTCATCCACTGGCTCATCCATCGCTGTAGTCGTGGCACCTTGGCTGCCACCGACCTCTTGCATGCCGCTCAGGTTGCCATCCACTACATGCTTGCTTCCAGTAATCTCCTTGCCATGCAGAGTGTTGTCATGGCCATCTTTATGCCTGAGCTTAGCAATCTTCTTGTCCATGTCTTCCAGTCTACCTATGTCACGCATCTCCTTGGCCTTTGGTTGCCTGCTGGTCTGTCCTTTCTCTGGCCCAGGTCTATGGGTTTTAGCAACCTGCTCATCTTGTGGATGCAATTCTTCACTGAAGACCATTGTGATAGTGGTGGTAATGTCGAGATGATACAACATGTTGTGGAAACAGAATTGGGTAGTGTGATAGGAAGGATGAGGGGGGTCAAGAGGGCTTGACATTTTGGTAGCTACATTCGTTCTTCAAACGCCATATTCCTGTACCCGATCTCTTCTGCTACGGGTATGCGGATATCTACCAAAGAGATGGTCTTTGGATTGATCAGAAGAGGGTGAGGAGGAATGGATCTCTAGTTCATGGGTGGGTGTAGAGGTAGGGCAAGTGCTTCGGCCGCGACTGCTACCATGTCTGCTGCACATCTGATGGCCTTGCCTCGGCATGGCTTGTCTAGCAGGTTGGCGATTAGTGGTGTGGGCTAGGATGGCAGCGGTATTATCAGTATGAGCAGCAAGTGAAGTAGGGGTCACTTTGGGATTATTGGAGCTATTTAGTTGAGAAGCAAAGGTAATCTGGGTGGAAATTAGAGCACAGTGAGTGGTTTGGGTGAAATGGAAACCATTCCCCAAATCCACGCATCTGAGAAGCCAGCATTGTCTCCCTATGATAGTGTGGGTGCTCGGCTCCTCTGCGTGAGGGGGGCAAAAGCATATAAGCGAGGAAGGGGAGAATGAATTCTAGCTTGCATTATCCATGTCTTTGAGCTTACCGAAGACATCTCGGTCTGAGCACCAGGTTAATGGTGATTGCAGGTTGACATTTTTATGCCATAAATTGGCATGGAAGAGGACGCAGGTGGCCATTTGGCTTGATCACCTGCCATTCTCTTGTCTTATCTCCATTAGTTGCAACTTAATCACCCGCATCCGGGTGAGTCTTGGTTAAATTATTGAGGAATACATGAATATGTCACTATGCAGAACACTGATAATATTAAAAATATTTTATGTACAGTTATCTTTCAGAGTCATTGCATTCATATTGTTGGAATCAACGTTTCGAAGCATCCTCTATGGTTCATCATCGGGATAGATCCATGTGTGAATAAGACAGATCTCAATTGAGTCTATAAATAAAGGTATGGGCTAGGATTGGAATGAAGGGCAACCGACAATACCTATAGGAAGGAGAGTGAAAAGGTTAGAATAATATGAAATAATTAAATAATAATTTAATTTTAGTCTTAATTTCAACTCCTAATTTCTTTTAAAGTTTTTATTAAAAATTATTAATGTTAAAATGATATGTGTTATCAGGTTTCTTTACCTTACTAATTGATAATTATTAAAACTTTATTATACAAGCTTTTTAAAATTATGACAATTGCTAATAAGTTTTTATTTTTGATAATTCATAATTATTAATAATTGGCATTAGTTATTAATGGTTAGTAAAAGTATTAATTGGTTGTTAAAAAAATTTATAACTTAAAATGAAAAATAAAATGAATCATAATTAATGATTATACTATATAATAATTATCAAGGTTATTAATGATTATTAAAATAAAATAAATACTTATTATTCTTTTTTTTCTTTTCTCTTTTTTAATTAAAAAAAAAAATAAAAAAATTAAAAATTAGGGTTAGTAATTCATACACTAAATGGATGACATTGAGAGGTCTAATTAAGCGAGAGGGAAGGGAATTGTTGGGAGAGGGTGGATTTGGAGGTTAAAGTGGGAATCCAATTATCACTCATTTTCCAACCATCATCACAATTGAGGTTGTTAGGGTGCTTTCCTATTTCTATAGTTTCTCTAAATTTTCTATGGTGATAATGATCAATTTTGGCCACAACACAAGAGTTTTCAATACAAATATGATGATTGGTTTTATTGGAGTGCTCGGCCAAAGCTAAGGTTTTTGAACAGTTATGCTTAATGTCGACAGCATGCTCTTGAATCCTGGTTAATATTGATCGACCAGTCTCCCCAATATAGGCTTTGTCACATGAACAAGGAACTAAATAAGCCCCTTTGTGGCCTTTAGGATCAATGGGATCTTTGACTGATTTTAGGCATCTGCTAATGGTGTTCATAGATTTAAAAGTGGTTCTAATATCGTTCTTTTTTATAAATATAAGCAATTTTGTCTGTGGTGCCCAATATGTAGGGGAGGTGAACCTTACCAACACAATCATCCATAGGTTGTTTGTTTTTAGGATTCTCCACATCATTGAAAGCTTTGATCCCTTGGTGTCTTCTATATCCATTCTTTTCAAAAACATCCATGAGATGGTTTTTCTCTTGTTTCAAATGATCATGATCAGAAATATGCACAGCCCTGGTTGCTAGAGTGTTGAGAACCCCAAGTTTCTGATCTAGATGATGGTGAGAGTTGGCATGTAGGTAATGTTCAGTGTGGGTTTTCTTACGATATGCCTGGTGAGATAAGGAGACATCTTGGTTCCTCTTTATTAGGATATCAAGAAAGGGAAGGATGTCATTCTCTTCCACTTCCTTTTTTACACAATTGATTGTACATGTATTGTAATGTCATATATTTTTAAATATTATATGTGCTAACTTCAACCACTTGTCAAGTCACTTTAGGCACAAATGTGACAAATCTTTCTCTTATCACGTTGCAAAATTTACTTCATTTCAAGGATGGTACCCAATGTAAGGTACATGATGACCTCATGGGCGTTGTACCACGTACCAACATATTGAATCATTGACAATATCCTAACAACAATGTACCAGCTAGAGTATTTTTTGTGGTAATTTGTTGTTAATTTGCAATTTTTTTACCATTTCCCAAAAAATGCATTCACCAATCAGTTGTTATCTTTAAAAATTCATCTATTATTTACATAACATATAATTAAATGAATATTTTTTTCTAAAAATTACAAGTTTCAACAATAAATTGTAAGTTTTTATTGGATATTCACCTACATGTCTATACATATAATTTTCAAATCAAAATACCTATTTAAAATATATAATACTTAAATCCCTAAAAAATACTTTAACACTTATCAATTGAATTAGTTCCCAATTCTAAGCTTGTATTTTCTCTCCCACAAAAGATATCGATAAAACAAAATTTGTTTGATATCTTTGTATTAAAAGAAACAACTATATTTGTCATGTTATTGTGCAACCCCCCCCCCCCCCCCCTTCCACAACACACACACACACACACACAAGTAATTTGAATGTTCTTCGACCAATTTTATGTTATACATTATATGCATAGTGATTTCTTTTGTAGCTAGCTAGATTTTGCAGCCAAGGTTATAGGCCTCGAAGGAATTTATGAGTGATTATTCATGCTCAAATTAAATACTATGATGATTATGTACCTATTTGTAGTGATTCTACGTGAATTTCTATGGTGATTACATCACACATCTATGGTGATTCTTTGTTGTGATTTTCCATATAAGAGGTAGTTTTGCACTTATAGAATATGATTTTCGATTAAAATTTATGGTTTCTTTGATTGAACTGGCCTTTGTAGTCTCTAATTAACCACATTTCATCTTTGTGGTCTTAGTTTGAGCATGTCTCATTTATGTGGCTTATGATTGAATGGGTATTTTCATACTTATAAGATTGAATGCATTGTCGAATGAATCCTTTTATGCGGGATTGAAAACTTAAGTTGACAAATGAGTAGTAAAAACTTTACTTGATTTGAAAAACATGAGTCCAAACCCTTCAACAAATCAACTACCAAAATCATTTATGCTTCTCATTTGTTCTTTTGTTTTCAACATGAGAAATCACCACAAATATCAAAATCTCTCAAGGGGATACTTAGCAAATTAACATTGGATAATATATATGAACATATAGAATCATTAGAAAAAGGTAGAGAAGAGAGAGAAGCCAAACTTCATGGAAATTTAAAAGCAATGTTTGATAATAAATTTAGATTCTTACAAAACAACATTTGGACATAGATAAACAACGAGAATGTTAGGATTGAAGACTTAATTCCTTGAAATAGATGTCAAATTGCAAGAACTAGAAAATAAAATCCAAGAAAAGAAACAATCAACACATTGAAGAGCAAAAGCCAAAGTAAATTATAATCTTAGGGACAAAATTAAAGAGCTAGAAGAAAATCTAATGAATATTATGGTCCTAAATAGTTTAGAACTTAACTTAGATATCAATCCCATTAAAGAAGAAATGAATAAGCTCATAAAGTTCAACAATGAGCATAAGAAAAGAATATTGAATTTCATTACTTTTAGTAAAAAGAGCGGAAATATGAACACACGCTTATAATAGTGAAGGAAGGACTAAAAAATAATTAAATAATTCAGACAAGTTGTCCCATAGAAGATAAGAGGTTGGCCAAGATAATTGAATATAAGATAGGTTGACTTGGGTTACGACAAGTTATGATGACCATAAAAATGGCATACTTAAAAAAACTTTGAGCTTAAAAGGGTCAATAATATTTAAAAATGAAGGCCTCATTCCAAAATCCCAATAATAATTAAGGAAGTTTAGAAGGTAAAATCAGCTAGGAATGAAGGGAATTGAACAATAATTAGGAATAGAAAGTTGTTATTAGTGGCAAGACTAAAAAGATAATGACAAATAGGAATTTGTGTAATACCCCTAACGGAATATTTTGCGGAAATCCAACTCAACCAAAATTACTCCATAAAAATTACCATTTAATTAATAGAACATTTCCATATAAAAATATAACCAATAGAATATGAGAAATTAACAACAAGATGAACGAGAACAATCTCAGCTTTTATTATAATAAAAAACTGGGGTTTACATATTGATACAACAAAAAAACTGAGATGGAAAACTAGCCTCAAGAATCTGCTCTAATGTTGTGTTGGCCCTCCAAACTAAACTAAAATGCCACTACTAAGATTTGCCATGAATTTTGGATGAATTCACCATGGAGAGATGGGTACTCGCCCAATATCACTAAATCACCTCAGGGTTTCCATCTTGGGGCTACAAATGAAGTAGAGAACTGGGTTCCCAAACCTCTCATACAAGAAGAAAGATCAAATCCAAGATTTCCTCTAATGGTCTCCTCCTTCTCTTTTATAGATCTGGTGGACCCCCCTAGAAGCTCCTATTTTATTATTATTTTAATCATTGAGCACATTTCCTTATTTTTAATTCAATTAAAATATCTTTTTTAATGTGATAAAATGGTAAATTGGACACCATGCCTCCTCGGGCCACTGAAAATCCCCACTAACCATCCCATCATGTAGATATTCTCGTTTTGGTTCCAATGAGCTATTAAACTAAGGTTTTCCATCAAGTAGTCTTCTCATAATGCCACCTTAAGCGTAATTAATTGAGTTAGGCACAATAATAATCCTATTTTACGATAATTATCATAATGTAATGGAACAAGAAGCGAGTTGTACGGAATCAATCCTAATGATGGAATATGGAAAGTGAACTCCTTTAGACCCCATAAACATCTCCAAAAACCCCTAGGCCCACTGATGAAGTAAACTTTCACTAGTGACATGTTTTCCTCCGACCCTGAAAGTCCATGCTAACCATGCCATAAGGAACACCACAAAAAGAAACATCACAAATCCTCCCACCCAAAGATTGATTTCCCTTTAGCGATCCAAACATGTAGACCAGTCTAGTGGCCCAGTGCAACTAAGACCCAACCCCCAGATCCCATACAAACCACCTGATGATGGTATGCCCCTGTGTCAACCCACCATGAACGAGCACCTCAATGCTCGAATCCCATACCAATCTATGACTGAACCTATCATCAACGAAACATCCTGGATCCTAATGCCACCATGGCCAATCAATGGTGTCCCTATACCATGGCTTTAGTTGTGCTCTGTCTCTGGTTATAATTTATGCTCCGTCCATCGAATACCAACTCATCACCTCTCTGCAGCCCAATCCTTGGCATAGACCAAGGTCAACCCCGCGATGTTGGAGCTGGGCTAGTGCTATTGGAATGTTGATGAACTATTTGTTCACATCATACTTCCAACTAGAGCGTGTAACATCTCTCTCATATATGGGCCCCTGTTGTGCTACGCTCCTGAACAAAAATGACACCATAAATATGATACCAACTCATGATATGTCTCCAATCTATCCCGTGGGAAGGATCAGATGCATGGGACCTATATATGGTACAAGTCCATTATATTTTGTTAGGCTCAACTTATGTATTTCTTCCCAACCAATCAACCAAATCTGCCTAGGACTCCTCGCGCTCTCTCCCTATAAGTGGGAAACTCGTGATGCACGCCCTGTCTATGTACTCCTAAAGAGGGTTGTTGCCTGGAATTATTGCAGCTTTGATAGCTACCACTACATCTACCTACACCTCATCAATGGGTATACCCAAAGATGGATGTACCACTATCTCCAAAAGAGCCTCCTTCATCTGACCAGAAACTCCATGCTCCACCAATCCATTCTATTGAATAATAAAGGGAACTGGTGTTTGTTAGGATTATTCTTCACTTGATAACAATTTGTGAAGCACTTTTAAAATTAACTTAGCTTGATCTTCTTCTTATTATTAGTGTGTGTGTTTCATCAAACTACTACCAAAAACATAAAGACAAGAACACATATCTTGGCTCTCTGCTAGGGCAAAAACCTCTCTCTCTTAGAAAGGAAAACCCTTTGGTAAGTTTCTCTTATTGAAGCTTCTTATTGATCAACTCCAAACCCTAGACCCTTGACAAGGATGCCCTCTAAGAACAATTCAATTCCTTCCTCCCTTTTGCACTTTGTTCTCTGGTACTTAGTCTTCCTTCTTCCGACAATTTGCTCCCCAACACTTTGACCTTCTTCTTCGTTCCTTCTCTAGAGATAGACCTTGATTATGTGAGATTCTAGATGAGATGCTACTTATTCAATTCTTGGTGATGTCCTTTGCTTATGGAGACACCCTTTTATTGCTCCAATGAAATACTTCTTAAGATAAATATGCAAACTGATATGACTGTACAACAACCCTAAATTCTCGTGCGTGTGATAGGTTAGCTTGTAGTTTAGGGTCTTTTTATCTTCGCTTGAGAGAGGGACTTCTTCACTTGAGTGAGAGGCCTTTTAGTCCTAATATCTATCCCAAAAAAGATAGATACTTGACTGTTATGTTAATGTTTCTATACCTGCATACAATCCTCCTTTTTCTTCGCGTGTGTGACTGTTTCTAGCCCTAGAAACAATCCAGAACTTCACTCTTCTTCTTCGTTGCACTTGGAGACCCTTGGACTTTCTTTTTGGTACACTTTACTTGTCCTCTATCTCACTGATTTCATAGAAGATTGCCTTTTGCATTGAGGAGGGCTAATGGCTCCTTATACAGGAGTATGTCTCCTTCTTTTGAGCCCACTTGTTTATTTCTTCACCATTTTGCTGCTTGAAGGCTTTCGTTGCATGGAGATGACTTTGAATTTTCTTGGAGGTATTCCTTTTGACTCTAATACAATTATATACATAGTGTAACATGCCCTCTAAGGGTCTTTCATAAATACATTGACCTTTTGACTTCCTAGAAGCACTTAAACATGTGCTTGACCTACTTCAATGAGCAAGAAACTCATTGACAAATAATATAAAAATAATTTCTCTTTTCTTGAATAAATACAAATGTAAAAATTACATTTATAAAGACCGAACCTAGTTACACTTCCTTCAACACTCCCTATTAACTAGGGAGGTATTCATACAACATTACAAGGTGTTTGGTTGTGTTTCAATCTTGAAGAATTCACATAAGAGAAACTGGATTTTCAATCCATCTATTATAGCATCATAATAACCAACATTGTTTCCATAGCAAGGCCTTGAATGAAAGCTCCATCTCTCAATATATCAGAGCACAATGTTGGCGAGACCAATGACTTATAGACACCTTGGTCATTGTCTCTCAAGGTACATAACCACCTAGGTGTTCATTGAGTATGACCTTCTAGGAATATTCTTATCTTGGGTTCCCAAATCTCAAAGAATATCAATCCCCTTGCCTACACTTGTCTTGGATTCCCTACACATCCTCAAAGAGTATCTTATGCCAATTTATTACCTAATCCTCCCATTCTTTCTTCCCAAGTGAAGACAAGAATGTTGTGTCTATCACTTCCTCTCAATTGAGGAAGACATGCCCAAGTATCCTCTAACAAGGTACTTGTCCAATTTCCTTTGTAATTGGGAACTTGTTATAACTCCCTCTTAGCTAGGGACTTCTCCATTCATCAGAAAATTCTTCTTCGTGGGTCCTCCAGCTGCTTGACCTCCTTCCTTCCTTTGATATCATGAAGTCTTTGTTCAAAGTTCTTCTTGGTAGGGCACCATCCATTAATCACTTTCCTTCCCAGTTTGTCATGTCATTGCTTCCTTCGTGGAAAGTGGCCTTCTTGTCATATATCAGGTTATCTGGTTATTCCTTTTCATCTTGTCTATGCTTCGGACTACTCTTCACATGGATGCTTCTTTGTACTTGCTTGTTCCCATGTTTTGATCTAGTATCCCTTCATGACTTCATCCTGATATTGCTTCAACATTAAATGGTTCTTTTGTTGGATAGTTTCTTCATCATGATATCTTCGTAGAGAAGAATAAGTTATTTGCACCTTTCATATCTCCAAGGCCTTCACAGGTGTCAAGGGTCCTTTGATCTTTTTCTTCCTTTGTCAGAGTTGTCATGCCTTCTTTCGGGAGATGTCTTCAAAGTATCTTTGTCAGATAGAGAGATTCTTTGTGATCATGGTGTTCTTCACATGCTTGATCTCTTTCTTCATTTTCTTATTCATGGATAGATTGATCAACCACATTATGCTCCTTGTGGGAGCACTTCTTCATTGCTTGCTTCTAGGACTAGTCAGCATTCCTTCTTCACTTGCTTCTCAATCAGCAATCTTATACTCCTTATGTGATTATTTATTTTGTTGACCTTCATTGCATTGTAGTACATGTATTTGAGCATGTCATTGGTGAAAGAGATTCTTTTCTACTTGACCATACCATAGAACTATTCACATGACTCAATAATATACAAATGATAACATGACTAAACTTTGATGCATACGTACCTAATCTTGATTCCCCTTTGATCAACTTAACTCCATTTGGTTGTCCTTGGTGTGGCCCTTCTTGCTTCATATTAGCTTGCCTACATATCATCCTTTTTCCTGAATCCCATGAATTGGATTCCCAATTAGGCATCTTCTTTTGTTTATGAATATTCTTTTTAAGATTCCATCATAGGATCTTGAAGACCCTTACCTTACAAATGTTTCTTTCCTTTTGATGATGGAGGTCTTCTAAGATTATTAATCATGATCAATTTTCTTTCATTGTGGATGAGGTCGTATTCTAGGTATGCTCCTTCTATATGAATATCTTGAGCTATATCTACCATGCTCCTTTATTCTAGAAGATATTTCCAACCATGCATTTAGTTCTATTATAAATGCTCCTTCTACATGGGTATTTATAACTCTATGTAAATCATGCTTCTAGATTCTAGAAGATGTTTCTAGCCATGCAATTTTATTCTATTCCTACATGCTCCTATCCTACTCAAAACTTTGAAAGAAGACTTTAAGTAAACATTTTGACTTATTCATAGTAGAGATCCGGAGGATCTTCCTTCTTTTGCTTCTTTTCGTCTTCTTTCACCTCTTGAGTCATGTGAGCTTCTCCCCTCTTTCTTTTGTTGTTGTTGTCCTTCTTTAGTTTAGGACAATTCCTTTTGTAGTGTCCATATTCTTGGCATCCATAGCATTGGATTTTGGACATATCTTTGTTGTTTTCTCTCGTGGACCAAATTTACCCAATTTTCCCTTTCTCTTGGCCATGGTAGCAAATGCTTGCTCCTTTGATCCCACATCTTCCTTCAATTTAATTCTTGTTTCCTCTATCTTGCATAGAGAACACATTTCACTTAGTGGGGTGGCTTCCTTCTCGGCATATATGCTTGATGTGAAGTTTCCCCAATCCTTAGGTAGAGCATTGAGTAGTATGGTTGTCATTTCTTTGTTCCTTCCTTTGATATCTTCATCTTGTATAACTCATTTCGAAGAGATATCACTTCTCTAGTTGTGCTTACCGATAATATATCTACTAGTTTATCATAGATTTCTTTTTATGTTTCAAGATTGGAGACATAAGGGATGCAAGAGTCTTTGATGGATTATATTAGAATCCTTTGAGCCCTTGTCTCATCCTTATTGTACTTGGCTAAGGCTTGAGTTTGTTCCTTAGCGGGAATAGTAACATTCCCTTTGATGTGTTCTAGGAGTTCATTTTCCTTGAGAAGTAAATCAGTCCTCTTCTTCCATGCAAGAAAGTTATTTGTACCTACCAATTTATTGCTTTCCTTGCAAAAATACATTGATGTATATTCAGAAAGGGAAATATACTTACTTGGTAGATTTTGAGATGTAGTAGACATTCTTTCTCCTTGAATACTTGATGGCTTGCTTTTTTTATATCTTTATTTTCTTCAAGTTGCTTTCTCCAAGTGGGCTTTCCTTGATGACTTGTAACTTCATGTAGGTCTTTCTTTGATCTGCTCTTCTTGTAGGTTCCTTTATGTAAGGATCTTCTTGCTTTGTAGTCTTCCTTGATGAAAGATAGATGGTAGACCTTCTTGCAATGGTTGGTACTTCTTGGTTAGATGCTTCAACTTTTGTAGATTTCTTTCCTTGATGAGTGTTCTTGAGATGCCCTTTCTTTGATGTGTCACCTTAGCTCTGATTCCATGTTGAAGAATCAAGGGAACTGGTGTTTGTTAGGATTATTCTTCACTTGATAACAATTTATGAAGAACTTTTACAATTATATTAGCTTGATCTTCTTCTTATTATTAATGTGTGTGTTTCATCAAATTTCTACCAAAAACATAAAGACAAGAACAAAGACGTTGGCTCTCTGCCAAGATCAAAACCTCTTTCTCTTAGAGAGGAAAACCCTTTGGTAAGTTTCTCTTATTGAAGCTTCTTATTGATAAATGGCAAACACTAGACCCTTGACTAGGATGTCCTCCAAGCACAAGTCAAGTCCTTCCTCCTTTCTACACTTTGTTATCCGACACTTAGTCTTCCTTCTTTCAGCACTCTTCTCCCCAGTACTTTTACCTTCTTCTTCATTCCTTGTTTAGAGATAGACCTTCCTTACGTGAGCTTCTAGATGAGATGCTCCTTCTTCAATTCTTGGTGATGTCCTTTAATTATGGAGACACCCTTTTCTTTCTCCAACAAAATACTTCTTGAGATATATATGAAAACTAATATGATTGTACAATAGCCCTAAATTTTCGCACGTGTGATAGGTTAGCTTGTAGTTTAGGGTATTTGTATCTTCACTTGAGAGAGGGACTTCTTCACTTGAGTGAGAGCTCTTATAGGCCTAAGATCTAGCCAAACAAAGATGAATACTTAACTATTATGTTAGTGTTGTTATACCCACATATAGTCCTCCTTTTTCTTCGCATGTGTGACTATTTCTAGCCCTAGAAACAATCCAAAACTTTACTCTTCTTCCCATCTTCTTCGCTACACTTGGAGACCCTTAGACTTTCCTTTTGGTACCCTTTACGCATCCTGTATCTCGCTGATTTCAGAGATGATTATCTTCCACGTTGAGGAGTTCTAATGAATCCTTATATAAGAATCTATCTCCTTATTTTGAGCCAACTTGAGGCCGACTTGTTTATTTCTTCAACATTTTGTTGCTTGAAGGCTTTCGTTGCAAGGAGATGAATTTGAATTTCCTTGGAGGTATTCCTTTTGACTCTAATACAATTATATACATAGTGTAACACGCTCTCTAAGGGTATTAAATAAATACATTGACTTTTTGACTTCTTAGAAGCACTTAAACATGTGCTTAACCTACTTCAATGAGCAAGAAACTCATTGACAAATAATATAAAAATAATTTATCTTTTCTTGAATAAATACAAATGTAAAAACTACACTTATGAAGACCGAACCTAGTTACACATTCTCAAAGAGTATTTGATGCCATATGATTACCCAATCCTCCCATTATTTCTTCCCAATTGAAGACAAGAATGTTGTGTCTATCACTTCCTCTCAATTGAGGAAAACATGCCCAAGTATCCTCTGATAAGGTACTTGTCCAATTTCATTTGTAATTGGGAACTTGTTATAACTCCCTCTTAGCTAGGGACTTGTCCATTCATCAACAACTTCTTCTTCATGGGTCCTCAAGCTGCTTGATCTCCTTCCTTCCTTTGATATCATGAAGTCTTTGTTCGAACTTCTTCTTGGTAGGGCACAATCCATTAATCACTTTCCTTCCCGGTTTGTCATGTCATTTCTTCCTTCTTGGAAAGTGGCCTTCTTTTCATATATCAGGTTATCTGGTTATTCCTTGTCATCTTGTCTATGCTTCAGACTACTCTTCACATGGATGCTTTTTTGTACTTGCTTCTTCCCATGTTTTGGTCTAGTAGCCCTTCATGACTTCATCGTGATATTGCTTCAACCTTAAATGGTGCTTTTGTTGGATAGTTTCTTCATCATGAGATCTTCATAGAGTAGAATCAGTTATTTGCATATTTCATATCTCCAAGGCCTTCACAGGTGTTAAGGGTCCTTTGATCTTTTTCTTCCTTTGTCAGAGTTGTCATGCCTTCTTTTGGGAGATGTCTTCAAAGTATCTTTGTTAGATAGAGAGATTATTTGTTATCATGATGTTCTTCACATGCTTGATATCTTTCTTCATTTGATTCTTCATGGATAGATTGATTAACCACCTTATGCTCCTTGTTGGAACACTTATTCATTGCTTACTTCTAGGACTAGTCAACATTCCTTCTTCACTTTCTTCTTAGTCAGCAATCTTATACTCCTTATGTGAGTATTTCTTTTATTGACCTTCATTGCATTGTAGTATACGCCTTTGAGCATGTCACTGGTGAAAGAGATTCTTTTCTACTTGACCCTATCATAAAAATATTCCCATTACTCAATAATATACAAATGATAACATGACTAAACTATGATGCATGCGTACCTCATCTAGATTCTCCTTTGATCATATTAGCTTCATTTGGTTTTCCTTGGTGTGGCCCTTCTTGCTTCATATTAGCTTGCTTGCATATCATCATTTTTCCTGAATCCCATGAATGGGATTCCCAATGAGACATTTGCTTTTGTTTATGAATCTTCTTTTTCAGAATCCATCATAGGATCTTGAAGACCCTTACTCTGCAAATGTTTCTTTCCTTTTGATGATGGAGGTCTTCAAAGATTCTTAATCACAATCAATTTTCTTTCATTGTGGATGAGGTTCTATTTTAGGTATGCTCCTTCTACGTGAATATCTTGAGCTATATCTATCATGCTCCTATATTTTATAAGAAGAGCTTCGGCCCAGGTCCTAGAGTCGTTTATAGCCGTTGGAGTCTCTGCTCAGTCTATTTAACAGGTGTAGCTGGATCTGTTTCTTCAACTTGTCCTGACGATGAACCACACTAGTTGGTTCGAAACGCGTCGACAATGGTCTTTCTATATGTGATTTTCGCCGAAGCTCTTCTTATAACTTTGATGGATCACAGAAGCCTCAATTCTACAAATGCTCCTATATTCTAAAGGATATTTCCAACCATGCATTTATTTCTATTATAAATTCTCCTTCTACATGAGTATTTAGAACTCTGTGTACATCATGCTTCTAGATTCTAGAAGATGTTTCTAGCCATGCAATTTTATTCTATTCCTACATGCTCCTATCTTACTCAAAACTTTTAAAGAAGACTTTAAGTAAAGAGTTTGACTTAGTCATAGTAGAGATCCGGAGGATCTTCCTTCTTTTGCTTCTTTTCATATTCTTTCACCTCTTGAGTCATGTGAGCTTCTTCCCTCTCTTTTTTTGTTGTCCTTCTTTAGTTTAGGACAATTCCTTTTGTAGTGTCCATATTGTTGGCATCCATAGCATTGGATTTTGGACATATCTTTGTTGTTTTCTCTTCGCGGGACAAATTTGCCAAATTTTCCCTTTCTCTTAGCCATGGTAGCAAATGATTTCTCCTTTGATCCCACATATTCCTTTGCTTTAAGTCTTGTTTTCTCTATCTTGCATAGAGACGACATTTCAATTAGTGGGGTGGCTTCCTTCTTGGCATATATGCTTGATGTGAAGTTGTTTCAATCCTTAGGTAGATCATTGAGTACTATGGTTGTCATTTCTCTGTCAGACGTGACTTCCCCTAGCTTTTGAAGTTGATCCCTCATCTCAGATATCTTCATGAAGTAGGGAGATATTCCTTCCTTTGATATCTTCATCTTGCATAACTCATTTCGATGAGATATCACTTCTACAGTTGTGCTTACCAAGAATAGATCTACTAGTTTATCATAGATTTATTTTGATGTTTCAAGTTTGGAGACATAAGGAATGAGAGAGTCTTTGATGGATTCTATTAGAATTCTTTGAGCTCTTGTCTCATCCTTATTGTACTTGGCTAAGGCTTGATTTTGTTCCTTAGCAAAAATAGTAACATTCCCTTTGATGTGTTCTAGGAGTTCATTCTCCTTGAGAAGTAAATCATTCCTCTTCTTCCATGCAAGAAAGTTATTGGTACCTACCAAATTATTACTTTCCTTGAAAAAAGACATTGATGTATATTCGGAACGGGACATATACTTACTTGATAGATTTTGAGATGTAGTAGACTTTCTTTATCCTTGAATATTTGATGGCTTGCTTCCTTAGATCTTGATGTTCTTCAAGTTGCTTTCTCCAAGTGGGCTTTGCTTGATGACTTGTAGCTTGATGTAGGTCCTTCTTTGATCTGCTCTTCTTGTAGGTGCCTCTATGTAAGGTTCTTCTTGCTTTGTAGTATTCCTTAATGAAAGATAGATGATAGACCTTCTTGAAGTGATTGAGACTTCTTAGCTTGATGATTCAACTTTGGTAGATTTCCTTCCTTGATGAGTGTTCTTGAGATGCCCTTTCTTTTATGTGTCACATTAGCTCTAATTCCATGTTGAAGAATCAAGGGCACTGGTGTTTTTTAGGATTATTCTTCACTTGATAACAATTTGTGAAGCACTTTTACAATTATCTTAGCTTGGTATTCTTCTTATTATTAGTGTGTGTGTTTCAACAAACTGCTACCATAAACATAAAGACAAGAACACAGTTGTTGGCTCTATGCCAGGGCCAAAACTCTCTCTTAGAGAGGAAATCCCTTTGGTAAGTTTCTCTTATTAAAGGTTCTTATTGATAAAAGCAAAACCCTAGACCCTTGAATAGGATTTCCTCCAAGCACAAGTCAAGTCCTTCCTCCTTTCTGCACTTTGTTCTCCGGCACTTAGTCTTCCTTCTTTTGGCACTTTGCTCCCCAACACTTTAACCTTCTTCTTCATTCCTTGTCTAGAGATAGACCCTTCTTATGTGAGCTTCTAGATGAGATGTTCCTTCTTCAATTCTTGGTGATGTCCTTTTCTTATCGAGACACCCTTTTCTTGCTCCAATGAAATACTTCTTGATATATACATGCAGACTGATATCATTGTACAACACCCCTAAATTCTTGCACGTGTGATATGCTAGCTTGTATTTTAGGATATTTTTATCTTCACTTGATTGAGAGGCCTAAGATCTAGCCCAAACAAATATGGATACTTGACTATTATGTTACTGTTGTTATACCCACATACAATCCTACTTTTGCTTCACACGTGTGATTGTTTCTAGCCCTAAAAACAGTCCAGAACTTTGCTCTTCTTCTTCACTGCACTTGTAGACCCTTACACTTTCCTTTTGGTACCCTTTACTCGTCCCTTATCCCGTTGACTTTAGAGATGATTATCTTCTACGTTGAGAAGGACTAATGGATTTCAAAGATGATTATCTTCTACGTTGAGGAGGACTAATGGATCCTTATATAGGAGTCTACCTCCTTATTTTGAGCCGACATGAGGCTGACATGAAGACTTGAGGCCGACTTGTTTATTTCTTCACCATTTTGCTACTTTAAGGCTTTCTTTGGAAGGATATGACTTTGAATTTACTTGGAGGTATTCCTTTTGACTCTAATATAATTATATACATAGTGTAACATGCCTTCTAAGGGTATTACATAAATACATTGACATGTTGACTTCCTAAAAGCACTTAAACATGTGCTTGACCTACTTCGATGTGCAAGAAACTCATCGACAAATAATATAAAAATAATTTATCTTTTCTTGAATAAATACAAATGTCAGAATTACATTTGTGAAAACCGTACCTAGTTACACTTCCTTCAACACACTCATCACCTGCAAAATTTTCCTATCAAGTCCCAACACCTCCTGATGACCCATGTATGTAAATACTACTTCCCAACTGGTAGCCTGTACATTTATATGCCCCTCATCAATGGTTGGCCCCAGGGATTGTTGTTCATCCTCCTACATCATGCGCTCAATATGATACACTAGGTGAGTCTCCAAAGATGACTCATCATGCACATTGTGCTCCATTATAAGTTGATGCTCATCAATCTCCCTTACCAAACATGGTTGCATCTCTGAGCTACTATCAAAAATTCCCCCTGACTGCTCATGCTCCTTAGAGGTATCTGTGGGCTGACCTATAGAAGAATAATCCTCATCCTGAAAGTCAGAAGGAATATCCTCCTGGTATCCCCCTCTTGTCTCATCGGTGTCAACCATACATTAGTGATTATTTCCCCATGGTTCCTTGCAGATGAAGAAAAGATGCTTCCTCCTCAGCTCATTCTTGCTGCATGATCCACCAAACCGGAGTAGCTCCTCTCTGGTCAGATGTCTTCTAAGCAACCTATTGTTCTTCTCAACCAAGATTTTGACTAGTTCATAAGTAGAAGGTGAGACCAGTTGTTCTCTCCTCCAAATGGTCAACAATCTAGTTTGTAACTCCCTGCAAATGGCATCACAACCTCCCATACATGAAAACAAAATGAACTATGTATGTGTTATGACTATGTTAGGATGATGTTTCGTAATGTTGAATAAGCATTGGAACATTTGGAGAATTAGATCATCACACTCCAAATCGAGAGTGATGTCATAAGATCTAACCAGGGCCATGCATTTTAGAACCTCGAGCTTCTTTCAAAATGTAGGAACCTATTATCCAAATCCTGAAAGGTCTCTACTATCAGTCTAAAGACTCTCCTCATTATGTCGTCACTATAAGGAGGTGTAGGTGTGGTCAACATCATGATATTGTTAAGACAGGAGGAAACTGGAAGTGTGATCCCTTCACAAGGGCACTCTAAGAACTTGCTTTGTATTAGGGCAAGTGTAGTTGGTTTTAGGGCCCAAATTAGTTTCTTCCCCTCTAATTGATGTAGTTTGGAAAGGAGTGCATCCAATTCTTCTAGTTTGAAATGGGCTTTCATTGTGACCCTCGTGTGTTTCAAATTTGTCCCAAGACTAAAGATATTGTGTCCCAACTCATGTTCTTTCTGTGGCTAGTCTTTTTGTAGCAAAGTAAGTATTCCCTTGGAAAGGGACCTGCTAATTGTTGTTGCTAGTTTATTGAGGGAATTGATGAAAGTTTGATCCATGTTGTTGTTCAATGATGGCAGGCACCTCAAGATATTTTATGCATGACTTTGACTGACAGGATTACCAATAGAATTCAACACTTAGCAACGTTATAAAAGGTTTCCTCACTCTTGAGACTATGACAATACTCTGACCTTGAGGACTTGGTCATAATGATAAATGAATAGCAACAATACAAGGTATATTTATAATAATATCTATGGATTCACTATGCTAACACAGTAAAAAAAACACTCTCTCTTCCATTTAACTAAACCAAACATTCACACCATATACCGGCATACAACAATTCTTTGCTCTTGAGTGACATAATTAGACCTATAACCCTAGAAACGGAATTTATCACACTCATATACTCTATATTTCATCCATAACAACTCAACCCACAAATGATTTTGGAACCAATTATACACAGCCCCACATAAACTTCAAAGAACAAAATATAGTCTAATAGTAGACAAGCATTCAATCAATTTGAATAGTTATACAATAAAGAAACCCAGGATATAATCTGGTTTTGGGGATATACGTCAACTTCCTAGTGTAATAACTATGCAACAGGCTCCAAGTAGTTATGATGCCTCTAACACCTTTGTCAGTTACTAGCATATAAAAGACTTCAATAGTATTATGTAACCTTAACAATTTAACCTTGAGATCAAGCTCTCTGTAGACATCGATGTTGTAGCCCCTTAAAATATTAGCCCTTCATGAAAAAATATGGCTAGGATGAGAAGCATATCAACAAAATAATATTTCATGCACAGGTACAACAGGTCACACAGATTCATCTTGACGCTCCCAAGTACTGGACTTTATACCAAACTCTGACCAGAACACAAAACAACCCTCACATCTCATTATGCACGGGGATCACTTATGACAATACCCCTTCAAATTACAACTATCCATTCAAGTGTAGCGCCAAATCATATTATATCACTTTTTTCTCAAATCCTGACCTAGACCTTAGTTCTCCTCACAAAACCTATTACGCACTAGCACAACCTCAAAGTTGTCGCATAATGCTTTATTACGTCCAATGCTTCAGGTGCACATGACCCCAACAACAAAACTCAGAGTTACGCTCTGTTTATTTGTTCTAAGCAAATTGATCTCCCATAAAAACATTCATTTTTACATCGACACTTGATCTCATGCACAAAAGCTGCTACAAGCTACACAAATGACTCTCAGGAAGCTCAATTCATGTACTAGCATATTCATCATGTGCTCAAGATAGCATATCGCATTTCAGCAGCTCGGCAACAAATTTAGATTATATAAGTAATGCAGATGATTCTACGTTCTGTGACAAACACTACCAATGAGAAATCTAGGAATTCACCCTTTCTTCCAGGAATTTAATCCTTGAATAAACGTAGCTTCTGAAAATACAAAGAGTTGACTTGCATGTCGCCCAAACTAAAAATTAAAACATTGCATGATCTTTTTCAATGACCAAATGCACATTATCCTTAGGGAGTCATTTGCTCTGGCTTATTTGGTGATCCGGGTGGCTCTAGACAGGCTCAGGATTCAACAGTGGCTATGGAAAAGCTCAAAAATCAAATTCCTCAGACTGAAATGAAACCAGGACCAGATCGTAGTGCTTATCATCCTGATTCCAACAGTGTAAACGACACTCAAATCTGAGTTCATATTCTCAAGTTATAGTTGGTCAAATTTCTAGTCAAAATTGGCCAAGTGGCAGTCCTAACGAGGCAACAATTTGACAACAACCCAGTGCAAGAAATTTGGCCACCAGAACAGGTGAATTTGTCACCTAGTTAATTTGCCCAATGACCCTTATTTTCCGTGGAATTTTTTTAAAATGTTTATATATATATATATATATATATAATAAAAATTTAAAATGTTGGGGTGGTGGGCCACCAACCCCATCTCCCCTCCCAAACCACATTATACAACATATAGTAACATATTATATTGGTTTTTGGGTTGTTGACCACAAAGACCGGGGGATGGCGAGGGTTGAACCCGCTCGACCCACGTGGGTCGGCCCTAGAGAAAACATTAATGCCATATTATACTGCCAGTTTGTGTGGTAACCGTTGATTGTAACGACGGTCAACAAACCACATAACAAAAAAATAGGCCTAAGTTATGTGTGACCACCCAACGATTAACTATCAACGCTAACCATTGCCATTAATAAGTATAACAGAGTCAAAATCGTATGCTAAGTTGGTCTGGCGGAGGTTGGAACCTTCGACCTCCCCCACCGACTTCAATGCCTTTAGCAATCCGTCCAATGGCTCATGTCCTATAGTTCGCCTAGTTAATTGCATAAGACCTAGACTTATTTGCTCAGTGGAGGATGGTGGAGGGTGAACTAGGGTGGAACCATGAGCGAATCAGAAGAGCGGAACCCTGAACGAGGGTATCTTGAGATGCTGAAAAGATTCTCTTGAGGGCCGAAGGTGCCAGTGTCAGATTTTGAAAAGTCGATAGTCATTTTTGCACGTTTTCTCGTCAGGAGTACAACGTTTGGTCTATTTCTCCAACTGAGCATTAGAAATTCAGGCGTCCAACAACAAGTAATCTTTACAGAATCTTGTGGAATCTAAAAGATTCCCTTGGAGGTTGATTTTTACCGAGGGAGAATGATGCGAACTTTATAGTCATTTTTCACAAAATTTAGCAGGGAGCAAGGTGGTGTCCTCAAAATATTAATCCGAGTAGCAAATTTTTTGGCCATATTCAGGAAGGAATCTTTGGGGGAATCTTTGAGATTCCCTAGGGTCCAGAATTTGACATTGTCAAAAAGGGGAAAATTTTATAGTCGTTTGACATGATTTCGCGCTAAGAATTCAGTGGTGGTACCTGTTTCAGAAACTGAGCTTTGCATTTTTTGGCCATCCCCAAAAGTGGGGGTATATGATGTAGTTATGTCATAATTTTCTTCTAATTTGTTGAAATGATGTTTTTGTTGTTGAGATATTTGTGACTATTATGTTGAAAGGATGCTTGTATGCCACATCATGTGAGAATTTATTAGCTTGTCATGCTGACGGAGGGCCTATTTGAGTGAGATTTCCTATAGGACGTCTCATGGAGAGACATGCCACTCTGATTGAGGGTATTTATCCTTGTAATGACAAAGAATATTCCATGTACATCATCACCTTGCAACATTAATCAAGCGACCTCCCCACTCTTGACACCGGGGCCCAGAGACGTAGCCCAAATTGGATGAAATTCATTATCAATGTGTTTGTGTTCTTAATTTGATGGTTTTCATTATGTTTCATCTTCTCTAAAGCATGCACATGTGGTTGTTTATGCTCTTTCATATGCAATTCCGCTAACATCACTAAACTAAAAGATCTTAGTTAATTATGTTGGTTGAAGAGATTTGAATCAAGTTTGGTATCAGAGTGGTCTTCTCGCTGATGTGAATTGCGAGTGTGAATCATTGAACGTGCAAAAAGAAGGAAAATGGAGAACAACATTGATCTCTACGAGGACCTCCTCAGGATGACACACGTGGTGGACATAGTGTATGAAGATTATGAGAAGAAAATGGCAAGAAAGGAAAAGGAGAAAGAAATAGTAGAGGACAGTACTCCATCTCCATCTTTCAATGACCATTCATCTTCTTCATCGTCTTCTCATCATTCAGATGAAGAGATCAATCAGAGCCTTCAAGCAGAGGATGCTTAATAAAGGAGACTTATACGAGAAGAAAAAGAGGAGAATCAAAGACTATAGCTTCGGTTACGAGCCACAGAGGAGGCCTTGGAAGAATTCAAGTGCAACGAAGGCTTAACGAAGCCATCATCACCTGTTTCAAGATCGAAAACTGATGTAAACAGTGTTGATGGTTCTTTATTTTCATTTTCACGACATTTTTTTGTTGGAAACATGGAGGTACCCATTTCATGAACTGGCATGAGACTCCTTACCAAGATGGGGTATAAATCAGGAGGAATTGGTGTTAATGGCCAAGGAATGACTCATCCACTGGAGGTTGTACAAAGACCTCGGTTTGCAAGTTTGGGATACACTGAAGGAGAGTGCTCAAAGGTATCAGAAGCTTCCAAGATATTGTTGAAACTGTTGAGGAAAGAGAATGATGGGAACACATCGCCATCCTCCCATGATAGTGCACATTGCAGCAAAAGGGCTAAGGCAAGCTCTCATTGTCGGGATCATACCAGAGACAATCAAGGGAGGTATAAAAAGTTTCAGTATTCTAAAGTTCATTTTGATTACAAGCATGTTAATGATGAACATAAATCATGTAGTTTTTGTGGTTTACATAACCATGTGGCCTTTGAGTGCTGGAAGAGAATGTCAGCAAGAAAAAGGATGAGGCATGAAAGTCCTTCTCCACATCAAGGAAGGAAGAAGGTTAAGCGAGTTTGGAGGAAGAAGAATTTTTGCAATTATTGCAATAGAGGTGGACACCAAAGAGCCACATGTTGGAGGCTCCATCCAAAGCAGTGCCTTGAGGACAAAGAGCCCATGAAGAAACCAATTAGAAAAGTTGTTAAACAAGTGAATCAACTCCAAGATGATGACCCATTCACGTTGATGAGTGAAAGATGGTTTTTCTAGATATGATATCTTGTCATGGCCACATTTTTTAAATCATATCTTGCGATTTAAATTGTAAAAGTGATGATTTATTTTCCATCTCTTATTTAAGCAACAATGATGTTTCGGACGCCCACGGGGCTTTGGATTGACGGTGAATGGGTGCGCTCTTAAGGCACTCCTTGCGATAAGTCACCGGTTCAAATCCCCCGTGGGTACTTAGGTTAGTCTTAACGTAGGAAAAAAAAAAAAAAAAAAAAAAAAAAAAAAAAAAAATAAAAAAAAAAAAAATAAAAAAAAATAAAAATAAAAAAAATAAAAAATAAAAATAAAAAAAAAAAAAAAAAAAAAAAATAAAAATAAAAAATAAAAAAAATAAAATAAAATAAAAAATAAATAAATAAATAAATAAATAAATAAATAATAAATAATAAATAAATATAAAATAAATAAAATAAAAAATAAAAAAAAATAAAAAAAAATAAAAAAAATAAAAAAATAAAAAATAAAATAAAATAAAAAAATAAAAAAATAAAATAAAAAAAAAAATAAAAAATAAAAAATGATGTTTCGGACTTTAATTGATAGTTGGAGTATTAGTTTCTATTATGATGTAAAACTTGACCAAAGGGTGTGTGTTATAAACTCTTGGCAAGTATGGAGATGCTTGGGTCATTAGTGGTCATGTAATTGAGCACATAGTTTGAAAAGATTGTAATACAGGCTTGCAGAGGATGTAGGTGTCGATTCATCACTAATGGATCCAAAGGATAAAGATGAAGGAGAAGGAAGAGTGACCTGTCAGGACATTTGTGGTGAAAATAATGTAACATAAAAGTTGTATATTATGTTCATGCTTTTTGAGGATCATCTCCTCAGTGGAGAGGAATGATCCAGGTGGCCCTAAACACACTCATAATTCAACAGTGGCTATGGAAAAGCTCAAAAATCAAAGTCTTAGCATTGAAATGAAATCAGTACCAGATCGTCATGCTCATCGCCCTGATCCCAAAATGCGAACAACACTCAAATCCGAGTTCATATGCTCAAGTTATAGTTGGTCAAATTTTCGGTCAAACTTGGCTAAGTGGCAGTCCTAACGAGGCAACAATTTGGCAGCAACCCTGCGCATGAAATCCAGCCACCGAAACAGGTGAATTCTTCGCCTAGTTAATTTGCCCAGTAACCCTTATTTTCCAAGGAATTTTTTAAAACTAATGTT
>APFE030980220.1:49805-62095 GCA_000404065.3 Pinus taeda
ACTAGGGCCGAAAGTTGTTGAACCCGCCCAGCCCACGTGGGTCAGCCCCCAACAGGCGGCCCCAAAGAAAACATTAATGCCATATTATACCACAGTGTACGTGGTAATTTTCAATTGTAATGACGGTGAACAAACCACATAACAAACAATATGCTTAAGTTATATGTGACCGCCCTGTTGAATAATCTCTAGCAAACTCCCCAAACCACATTATACAACATATAGTAACATATTATATTGGTTGTTAGGTCGTTGTCCACCGAGACCCGGGCCGACAGGGGTTGAACCCGCCCAGCCCATGTGGGTCGGCCCCCAATAGGCGGCCCCAAAGAAAACGTTAATGCCATATTATACTGCATTGTACGTGGTAATTGTCAATTGTAACGACGGTGAACAAACTGCATAACAAACAATACGCTTAAGTTATATGTGACCGCTCTGTTGAAGGATCTCTGGCAAATAGGATTAGTAAGATTCTTCTACACTTGATAAAAAAAAAATTAAGCATTGTTACAATTTATCTTAGCTTGATCTTCTTCTTATTATTAGAGAGTGTGTTTATTTCATCAAATTTCTACCAAAAATAAAGAGACAAGAACAGACAACATTCGCATTCTACTAGGGCCAAAACCTCTCCCTCTTAGAGAGGAAAACCCTTCAATCTCTTCTTATAGATATATAATTGATGAATACCAATACCCTTAACAAAACTGCTTGACCCAGGCTTACTACCAAGACACTTGTCACTATCTTGTAGATTTTGCACAGTTGTTCTTCTTGCATACCTCTGAGATCCTTCTCCTTTTAACTGTCATAGTACTAGGGAATCTCGACCTCTGAAACCTTAATATTGTCATGTTATCCTCCTTCGCAATATATCCCACAGTTTAGTATTCTTGCTTGACAAGAATTCTCTATCTTCGGTCTTCTTTATCACATCATAATGCTTGATATATCTCCTTGTATGGATATTTTCCTAAGACAGTGACTCACTCATTTGCACACATGATGAGATAGGGTATACCTGAAACTATGATGAAAATATTCTTCGTAATGATGAAACAGAGGTTGCCTTAACCCGAGATAGAGATATAGATATTTTGTATTTTACTTCATATCACTGTAATGAAACAGAGACTACTTTAACCCAAAACATGTGATAGATATGGTTCATATTCGATTGCTTTCACATTACTTGTGAGATTTGTAGAGATATCGAATTCTTCTTCTTGTCCTTTTGGAGCGAGATTACTTACATACTTATAGTGGCTCATGTGATAACTTGTAGGCCAACATAAGATCCTTGGGCTAGGCCGACATATCCATATGGAGACTGTTTTGTTCATTTGGCTGAGAGAGATAGTGACAACGTCTTTGAGTATGGGTTTTACTTGTGTAACATAACATTTTGTAATTATATTCATAAATCCTAAAGACATCAAGAAGAAGTCTTTCACCTAAGTAAAACACTTCTTGCTCATGAAACCCATGTTGCAAGGAATACAATAAACATGTGTTTCTTCTTTATAAAATCATAATTACAACTTGTGGTGAAAACAAAACCTAGTTACACTTTCTTCAACACTCCCTGTTAACTAGGGAGGTTTTCATACATGGTACATGGTTATTCTCAATATAGAAGAGATCTATCAAGAAGAGTCAGACTAGTAATCCATCTATATAACATCATATAACCAACATTGTCACATAGCAAGGCCTTGACGAACAACTCTATCTCTCAATAGATTAGAGCACAATGTTGGTGAGACCAATGACTTATAGAAACCTTAGTCATTGTCTTTCAAGGTACATACCCACCGGGGTGTTCATTGAGTATGACCTTCTAGGCCTATTCTTGTCTTGGGTTCCCAGCCCTCAAAGAATATCGGTCATATTGCCTACTCTTGTCTTGGATTCCATACATATCCTCAAAGAGTATCGGATTCCAGATGATTACCTAATCCTCCTGATCTTTCTTCCCAAGCGAAGACAAGAATGTTGTGTCTATCATGTGTCTTCATTTCCATTCATGGCCTTCACCTAGACTTACAACTGTTAGTCTTGGTCTAGTGCACGACACATGAAATAGAAAAGCACAACTATCACTCCTTTGTAGTCGGGGGTGATCTAATCTAAGCTCCCTCTTATTCAGGGACCTGTCAGAGCTCCCTCTTAGCTAGGGACTCTTCTATACATCAACAACTTATTCTTCATGGGTCCTTCAGTTGCTAGATCAATTTTTCTCCTTGATGTCATGAAAATTAGTTGAGCTTGTTTCTTTTATGGCAACAATCATTGAACACTTTCCTCCTTAGTTCGTCAAGTCATTCCTTCCTTCATGGAAAGTGGCCTTCTTCGCATTTGGAGCGTTCATCATGTGACTACTTCTTTCTCATCATGCTTCTTCCATTCATCACATGAATGCTAATTGTACTTGTAAGTAGCCCTACATGAACTTATCCATATATTATTTAAGAGATCAAAATATATCTTTAAATCAAATCGTACCTTTTGAGATGGCTCTTTATCATGACGTCCTTTTAGTAAGTATCAACATCCTACATACATGTTGACACATTTCCCAAAGATATCTGTTGTCAAGGGTCTCCATCTTTTTCATACTTTCATCAAAGTCTTCATACCTTTCCAGGATATTTCCTAGTCAACTCTTCTTCGTCTTTTGGATGTTGATTATCTTCATCATGGTTGCATAGTTTACAATATCTTCCTTCCTCACACATTCTATTCTCGAGGGTTTCTAATCAAAGTTTTGTAATCGTAATCAACCACCTCATACTTCATATGAGGACATATTATGTTGATTTTATCTAGTGTGACTTATGCCTTTTTGCATCCTTTCAGAGGAGGATATCATTTTCCCTTAATCATGCTTCTTATGATAGAAGCGATGATCTATATTACCTGCAACCATATGACATGACATTATAAAAATTAAATACAAGCCTACGTACCTCATTTTATCTTTAGGTCATCTAGGCTTCTTCCAGAAGCTTCCCTGATTGAAGTGTCTTCAATCCCTTGTTTTGCTTCATCTCTTATGACATCATACCATCATCCCATAAATTCCATAAGTTGGAGTTCCTAATGAAACACTTGCTTCCTCTCTTGATTAGTGAATCCTGTGATTAGGATTCTATTAGAGAATTTTGAGGATCTTGTATACCCTTATATGGCATATGTTTCCCTTTTGACTTGATGTCTTGGATGACTTCTTCCTTTGCTTCAATGTCCAATGAGGGTCCCAAGAGTTATGTCCTTCATGTTTGACTATCATGGATTTTGTTTTCCTTGATTCCCATGGTGATGACACGAGCTCTTTCTGCTAATGCTTTCATGATGTCACAATGCATCTTAATACTATGGCCATATCTAAAGATTTGGGAGCTTATGATAGGACCCTTTTTGTGAGGGATACTATCTTACTCACAAGAGATATTTGTTACTCCCTCTTTCCTTGGCCCTTTCTTCAGTTTCCTCCATCTTTCAGTGATATGAGCTTCCAAAATCTTTCTATAGCATTTAATCTTAGCTATATTGATTATTGCTTGAGGACTAAGCTTTTAAGTGATTTCATATGATTCCTATAGGTCTATTTATACATTCAAGCATTGTTTGACCTTCAGAGACCTTTCCATAGAAATCAATGATTTTTCTTTTCTATGAGGATCACGACAATCCTCCTTATTTTATGCAAGGACCTTTTTCATGAGGACTATGACTATCCTTCAATAATTATATTTCCTTGCAAAACAAATTTATTAAGCCAAAAACATGAAAGATACTTACTTGGCATGTGGATAGGAGATCTTCACCTTGATGCTTCTTTTGCTTGAGCTTCCCATCATGAACAACTAGTATCCTTTTGCCATAACTTCTTTGGAGACCTTCTCGCATCATGACTTTAGTGATCTTGTCATCACCAAAACCGCTTTATGATCTTAAAATCATCTTGATTCCCAATTAATCTTCTTGGTTCTTTTGACTTCTTCTATACTGAACACATTGTTGACATGCTCGTGATACTTCCACCCCACAAGTGGACCTTATTATACTTCAGCATCAACAAATTCATCCTCTGATCTGAGCATCATGCCACAAGATTTGGATCTGTGACAAGTACATCGTTGTAACACTACACTGAGATAGTGATGTCTTATGAGTGTTGTTCATTTGAATTGTGCACTGTGTTGTGAGCCTGAACTTGTCACTGAATTCATCATTGTGACTTTATTGAGATGTGTATTGGAGATCTTCCTTTTGATCTATCGAGATCATGATTGTATCTTAATATTTTTTACTAATATCCTAAGCTATGTTAGGATCATGACTACTCCTTGACCGAGAATTTAATTGTGTTTATCATCAAGATATTACTTGTCATGGCTGTGCAAAGAATATATATATATTATTGTAGTATTGTTAAGTTTCTTATTCAAGACTATATCCAAAACTGACCTAAAGATATATACAATATAAACTGATGACATACCCTAGACTTGTGATGAACCAAGTTCTAAGTACAACAACAGAGACCATTTTATCAACTATGACAAGAAAAGTAACATGGACTTACAACATCATATAGATTTAGCAGGCTTGGTGTAGCATCAAATGTGTAGTATCAAGAATAGGACATCTGAAATGTGGTATCAAAACTAACTATTACATATAGAGACATAGAGATATAACCGAGACCCTGTATATACTTACATTATCCTGCAAAAAAAATATGTCAGAGATGATACTCAAAATTCAAATGTAAACACTTAATCATACATACCTTGTTGTAGGAAACTTACCTTTGACTGTTGATGCATGTTCCAAACTACAGTGATCATTGAATGTGTGCTTTTTCTTACCTTCTAGGAGCTCGATATTGAATATGTTGTATCTATGTAATTTTGAATCTCCAGGGTCTGAAATTTCGTCTTGTGATAACCCTTTGAGTCCTATTTTCAACCCCATGGGTCTGATCAAGATTGGATTCTTCAAGAAAGAGTTATTCCCAATCTCCCAAGATGGCCTGATTATAGCCTAATTCATTAAAGAAAACTTGTACGAAGTTCCATGTGTCACTGTTGTGACCTTCAGCCCTGAAAATGCTACTACAACAAACTACATTCCATCCTCTTTGTATGACTATTTATGAAATTTTAATCCAATGCTCAGAACAAAAGTTATGACGATTTTCCCAACGTCACATGTTTGACATGGAATTCAGGAGCCTGCAAAAACCCTAACTTCCTCAGATCATATCTCCAAAAATATAGCGAAACAAGATCAGAAATTTGGTCACGAGGTTCATCCCGATTTCATCTCAAATGGGGTTTAATTTTAGCTTCTGAATATTTGCAAAAAAAGAAGTTATAGCTAAAATGCCACGATGACCTGTTTGAAGCCACAAAATCCTTACCAAACGAGGATATGAGGGTCATTATTTATATGAATGTCTTGAGTTGAGAGGGTCCTCAACCAGTGAACATTAGAGGGATTTTAGGAGCAAAAAAATATTATTAATTATTTACTATTCAATGACCACAACCAATTATGAGTGCCATGGCACAACCCCATAGGGTTTTAGCCCACTAACTGGGGTTACTAACTTCAAACGTAAATAACTTTCAAACCGTGAAGAACTAGGAGGCGTACCATTTATTAATGGAAACATCTCGACAAGTAGAATCCATAGAGAATATATTTGACACAAAATAATATGATTTGTCAATTCAAAATACCCTTGCAAGATCGGGGTAGCCCTTGGTGCTGCTTGGGTTGACATCAATGACACCCACTGATCAACAATCTCCCCCTCTGGCATTGATGGCAACACAAGTACTCCCCTTGCAATCATGACACCTCTTCCTACTACCTTCTCTCCCCCTTTGTCATCAATGGAAAAGGGTAACTCCCCCTAATAAACACCCATCCTACGGACTTGTACACACCTTTGCTCCCCCTTTCTACTCGAGTAGATAAGAGAAAGAGTCTAATGAAAACTTGGGAGAATCCCAAGAATTTCATGAAGATACTCAAATGATTCACGAGGTAATGGTTTGGTAAATATTTCAACAGTTTTTTCCTTTATGCCAACATATTCAAGCTTGATATTCCTTTCGGCAACCAGATCCCTAATAAAATGATATTTAATCGGAATGTGCTTCGTTTTCGAATGCATCACTGGATTCTTGGAGATACTGATGGCACTGGTGTTATCGCAAAAGATGGGAATAGGCTCATCAAACTTGGCTTGAAGATCTTGCAAAGTTCGCTTCATCCATAGAACTTGTGTACAACAAGTTGTTATCACAATATATTCTGCTTCTGTTATGGATAACGAGATTGAAGACTGCTTTTTACTTAACCATGAAACAAGACAACCACCTAGATAAAATGCTACTCCACTGGTACTCTTACGATCATCAACACTTCCTGCGTAATCTGCATTTGTATAAGCTTGGATAACCAGATCATTTCCTTTGGGATACCATAGACCATATTCTGTAGTGCCCTTAAGATATCGAAGAATTCTTTTGACGACAATAATACGAGATTCTTTTGGTGCTGCTTGGAATCTTACTACTTGTCCAACTACATACATCACATCGGGCTGAGAGGTTGTCACACATAGGAGACTACCAATCATAGATCTATACAACCTTTGGTTCACATCCTTTGACGAATCTTCTAAGCTTAATTTGAAACATGTTACCATGGGGGTAAGGACTGGCCTGCAATCTTCCATTTGGAGTTTTTTGAGCATTTCCTTGATGTGCTTGGTTTGATATATGAATATTCCTTTATCATGCTGGGAAATATGAAGCCCCAAAAAGTATGTCAGCTTGCCAAGCATAGACATTTCAAACTCACTTTGCATTTTTTGTGGCAAAGTCTTTACTTAATCTGTCATCATTGCTTCCAAAGATTATATCATCCACATATACCTCGATAATCGTTAGGTTATCTTGATCCACTTTCACATAGAGATTGTTGTGAGCGCTTCCTTTCTTGAATCCTTGTTGATGTAGATACCTATCAAGATGATCATACCAAGCCCTAGGAGCTTGCTTGAGACCATATAGTGCCTTCTTTAATCTGCAAACGTAGTTTTCTTTTCCAATGAGAAGAAAACCTTCAGGTTGTTCAATGTAAACTTCTTCTTCCAATTCACCATTTAGAAAGGCTGACTTAACATCCATTTGTTAGACCTTGATTTTTCTCGAGCATGCATAAGTGAGAAACATCCTGATAGCTTCCATTCTAGCAACAGGAGCAATTGTTTCTTCAAAATTGATTCCTTCAACTTGTGCATATCCTTTGGAGAGTAATCTTGCTTTATTCCTGGTAACCTGTGCATCCTCATTCAATTTCTTTCTGAAGACCCATTTAGTTCCATTAACATTTTTTCCCTTTGGTCGTGGAACCAATTCCCAAGTGCCGTTCTTCTCAACTTGATCCAGTTCTTCATTCATAGTTGCTACCCAGTGTTCTAGGCTCAAAAGTCGCTAAAAGGGAAAGATGGGCTTGATATGATGAAAGAAGATGTCGACTTCTTCTGGTTCCAATTCCTTCGTTTATGTTGCCAATGATCTGATTTGACGGATGATTATTTTGATACTATTCTTTTGAACCTTTTGGAGAAACTTCTTATACATCCTGCTAATCATTTCTTATTTCTTCTTGGTTGACTGGTGTTTACTTATTTGATTGGTCTTGTTCTAGAGCTTCTTCTTCATCCTTCACATATTCTACCTCAAGCCCCTCATGTTTGCTTGAAGAGACGATCTCATTGTTATCCTTTAGAACATAGTCTTCGTCAAAAGTAACATTTATACTTTCAACTATTTGTTTTTGCCTTAGATTGTAGCATCTATAATTCTTTCTTTTGCACGAATAACCAACGAAAATACCTTCGTCAACAAAAGAATCGAACTTGCCCAATTTTTGGTCTTCTCTTTTGATGTAGCATTTACTTCCAAATATTTTGAAGTATTTGACTTTAGTTGGTCTTTCTTTCCATAGTTCGTATGGATTCATGTTACAATTGTTCTTGAGCAGGCCTCTTTTTATAATGAATACAACAGTATCAATTGCTTGAACCTAGAATTTATCGTCTAAGTTTGAGTCTTTTAACATGGTTCTAGCCATTTCCTGTACGGTTCTGTTTTTTTTCTTTCAGCTACTCCATTCCGTTGTGGTGTTCTAGTTACTGAGAATTGCCTTTTTATTCCATGTTCGTCACAATATTGTTGAAATGCTTTGGACGTGAATTCTCTGCCATTATCTGATCTTAGACATTTGATCTTCAAATCAGTTTCATTTTCGACCAATTCCTTGTAGATTTTGAAACATTCAAATGCCTCAGACTTTTTCTTCAGAAAGCTGACGGTTGTCATTCTGGTGTAATCATCTATCATTAACATAAAGTATAATTCACCAGCTAAACCTTTTGTTATCATAGGACTACATAGATCAGTATGTATTAATTCCAATGGACGTGACACAAAATGTTCCTTTGTCTTGAACTTGAATTTTGTCTGTTAACTGTGCCGAAAAGATTCACATATCATATTGGTAGGTTTTGAGATTTTCAACATTTCTCTAACTGCTTCCTTTTTGTTGATCTTGACCAAATTGTCGAAATTTATATGTCCTATTCGTTTGTGCCATAACCAATTCTCGTCTTCTTTTGCCAAGAAACACCCTTTATATGTCTCATCCAAAATATATATGTCGTTTGGAGCTCTGCTTGTTGTACCCACAATTTTACTAAACTTACCTTTCCTGATTTCACATTTCTTCGAGTTGAATAACATCGTATGTCCTTGACCGCACATCTGTCCAACACTGAGAAGATTGTGATTCATATTTTCAACCAGCAACACATCCTTTGCTAATGCATCCTTACTTCCAAGAGTGACCGTACCTGCTCCTATGACGTTTGAAGACTTGTCATTTCCAAAAGATACTATTCCATCCTTTTCTTTCAAGGATATCAACTTATTTCTATCTCCAATCATATGCATTGAGAAACTACTGTCAACATACCATATGCTTTTGTTGCTTTGAGCCTTGAGAGCAAGAGCACACCTTTCAATCTCCCTTTTCCATACTTGTTCATTCTGATTTTGTGAGAATTTCTTTGAAGAACTTCCAAGTCTACAATCTTTGGCAAGTGTCTAAAATTGTTACATTTGTAACATTCGACATCATCTCTCAAATGATCAAATCTGTTGATATTCTGCTGAGTTCTTTAATATCCATTTCTGATAGATCTCCTGGAATTATATTCATTCCAAACATACATGCGACATTCTCAAGCTCTATGTCTAAACCTTCCACATGAATAACAATGACCATAAAAGATAGGTTGATACCTGGGAGGAAATCTTCTTCGACAAATTATCTTCCAAGGTTCTTCCTACGAGCCTTGATCTCTCGATCTAGCTGGGAGATCTATCTGCTTGGTAGATTTTGCATATCCATCTTCTTTAGTTTTCATAGAAGGACTTGACTCCTTTTTGAATTTTTCTTTGTAACCAAGACCAATCTTATCGTTGCATGATCGCTAGTTACTGATGAGTTTGTCCAAATTCTTTGAGATGTTGGCGTAGCTTTGAAGAGTTTTTCCATTTTTTACTTCCTTTCATAGATAAATGATTTCAGCTTCCAATGATTCTCTTTCCTTCTTTCTTTCCTTTAATTCTTTCCTGAGCGATTCTTCAAGTCATTTGTATTCTTCAACCTTGATTTTAAGATTTAGGACCTGTTCCCTTTCTGTCTTTAATTCGTATTCAAGAGTGTTGATGTGTTTCTTCTCAGCCTTGAGCTCTTTGATAACCCTAATCACTTCGTTTTGAAATTCAACCTCAGTCATTTCTTCTTCTTTGTCTCCTTCTTCGTCAGGTGCCACTTGCTTATTGTGCTTGGCCATAAACAATACTCTTCCATTAAATTCTTCTTCATTATCACTGTCTTATTTGGATGAGGAGCTATCTTCTTTGGACAAGAAACTTTTCTTAAACTATTTCTTCTTGCCTTGCCTGTTGAACTTCCTGACACTTTTATTTCCTTTCTAACAACCTCATTTTTGTGAGGACATTTGGCTGCAAAATGCCCAACCTCACCACAATCAAAACATATTAATGGAAGTTTACCTTTAAATTTTCCCCTACCTGTTCTCATTTTCTGCGAGAAATAGGAAAACTCTTTATCTGAGGATTCTTCTTCATCTTCTTCCTTTTCCTCATCCTTACAATTGCAAGATTGCTTTCAGAGTCTACTTGTCCTTACTATTCTTCTTAGATGCGGCAAATGTTGTTTCTAAGTGAGATGTTCTATCCTCTTCTTCAATCCTCATTTCATATGCCATAAGAATTCCATGCAATTCATCTATGCTGAGATTGTTCAGATTCAATCTATCTTCCAAGACAGCTACCTTAGGGTTAAATCTTGCTGGCAAGAATCTGAGGATCTTTCAGACAACAATTTTTGTTTCAACAGGTTTCCCCAAACCTTCCAATGTATTTGTTGTTTCATCAACATGCTGAAAGCATGCAGCAATATCTTCATCTTCCCTCATTTTGAGTTGCTAAAATTTTGCCCTAAAAATTTGAAGTTTTTCTTCTTTCACCTTTGAGTCACCTGCATATATATTTTCAAGCTTGTCCCATACCTCTTTAGCAGTTTTACAACTCAATACCTTAAGATAAATAGATTCGATAAGCCCATTGATAATAAGATCTTTAGCCTTTGCATCATATACCATATTTTTCTTACCTTGTTCATCTTGGGTCAGTGTGAAGCCTATGTCAACGATTTCCCATACTTCATATCCTTGCACCAGCAAATGAACCTGCATTCTTCCACTCCAAAGTGCATATTTATTTCCATTGAAGAAAGGAACTCTATTCTTAGTATACTCCATGATCTCCTTCCATTTGTTAGACTGATATTGAAGGAACCAAGATCTGATACCAATTGTTGGAAAATACTGGGGGGGGGGGGGGGGGGTGTGGTTGAATCAGTATTCCTTAGCAATTAACACTTTTAAATATTTTTAGAGCATTATCTAATCTTCAATTATTATTAATGTTTATGTAGTAATAATTGTAAATAAAAGAACACAGGAAGCACACAAATTTTAGGTGGAAAAACCCCTCCGAGTCAAAACCACCGAACATTTTTCTAAAATTCTTTAATCTTCAGCCCCAACTGAAATGAAAGCAATAACTTCCTAGAATTCTAGAAAAGCATTCTTCTCTAGCTCCCACTGTAAGGACACCCCAACGCCCTAGTTTTATCAGTAATCAATTGAATGGATGCCCCAACGCCCTAGACCAACCTACCACCTTCAAGTGTTTACAAGCTCCAACCTGTAGGTGACTTCATGCACTTGCCTAGCACCTCCTTGTCACCCTATAATGACTGAAATGAGACAAGAGTGTGGATTCCCATACCAGGGACAACGATCCACGATACAATATGATTTACAATGATTTTGACCGAACACCCAATCACACTATGACCTGCAACCCAACATGACATCATCCTAACAGAGACTGCTATACCTCCCAACAATGCCTTTTAGACTCTAGGCAGATTGATTCTTTTACAATAATGACTCTTCCAATGGTGACATTTTTACAAATGACTCTTCTACAACTTTACAATGATGACTCTTGGCCTTGACACTTCTTCACAATATACAAATGGTTGTCAAGTCTTTAAAGGATGTCCAGTTGCAATGCTTCCTTTGATTTGATACTGCAGCTCTTAAATGCTTGCTTGATGTTGTCCTTGAATCTTCTTCTACCTGCATGTAAATTTTCCCAGCGAAGCCCAATCTCAAAAGGAAAAACAAAATACCCTTCAACTTACCTCTGCCTGCAAAACACATGTAAGTGCGTAATAATGAATAAATACAAATTAAAATTACAATGCATACCTGAATTTTTCTTTGTTGGAAATAATACTGAGAGGGGGGGTGAATCAGTATTATCACATTAATAAAACTTTTTCATTTCCAAACTTTGATTCATATATGCTACTTCCACAACTTCTTATGATTAAGTTAATTGATCTTCAATGAGTGCATTAGAACATTATCAACCATATATCAGTTAACAGATGCAGTAACATAGAATAGATCATCACACATAAGGCACACACATGAACACCATGATATAAGGTGGAAACCCAATGCGGGAGAAAACCACCTGCTGCAAGTCATCTCAATCTTCTTCTTAATAAGAAAATCCTTTACAATATTT
>APFE030980220.1:62115-99401 GCA_000404065.3 Pinus taeda
ATAGGCAAGCTCTTCCTCAAATCATGGACCAATACCACGGGCCAAAACCATAATAACACAATACCGTCGGCTAAATACGAAGGGTTAAACATAAGGAACCCCACGTGTGCGCACTTTACTGCCTTGAAGTGTGTGCACTGGGGGTACGCACCTCATGAATGGGTAAAATACCAAGGGTTAAACATAAGGAACCCCACGTGTGCGCACTTTACTGCCTTGAAGTGTGTGCACTGGGGGTACGCACCTCCTGAACAGGATAACTGCGGGTATGTACGCACTTTATGTAACACCGGCCTGCGTGTACGCACCTTTTGTAAGGTGTACCTGCATACCCCTTATTTTCTTCAATATTTGATAGCTGATCATCAATCTTTGCTGCTGACTTGAAGTACTGTGATCTATTACCTGAATGGGTTGCCATCAAGGACAACACTTTAGCCATAATGCCAACAATCTCCCCCTTTGGACTTGATGGCAAATCTTATTTGTGAACTGTCATCTGATCCCTTTTTGTTGTCTGGTAACCCATGCACTCTGTCACATCTGATATTTGTAGATTCATCTTAATGTATACAAGTGAGACGATCTTCTATGAGAGGGTTGCCATCAAGTACAACACATGCATCATAATGCCAACATTCTTGTCACTTTTGTTGTTGACTTCTTGCAGCAGTAGATAAAGACTCCCACTCTTGATATAGGCCTGGACTCTATGCAAGACTATATCCAAAACTGACATAAAGATATATGCAATAGAAATTGATGACATACCCTAGACTTGTGATGAACCAAGTTCTAAGTACAACAACAAAGACCATTCTATCAACTATGATAAGACAAGTAACATGAACTTACAACATCATATAGATTTAGCATACTTGGTGTAGCATCAAATGTGTAGTATCAAGAATAGGACATCCAAAATGTGGTATCAAAACTAATTGTGACATATAGAGACATAGAGATATAACCGAGACTCAAAATTAAAATATGTTAGAGACTCAAAATTAAAATGTAAACACTTAATTATACATTCCTTGTTGTAGGAGACTTACCCTTTACTGTTGATGTGTGGTCCTTACTGCAGTGATCCTTGAATGCATGCGTTTTCTTGCCTTCTAGGAGCTCGATATTGAATTTGTTGTATCTATGTAATTTCGAATCACCAGGATCTGAAATTTTGTCCTGTGATATCCCTCTGAGTCCTCTTTCCAGCCCCATAGGTTTGATCAAGATTGGATTCTTCTAGAAAGAGTTATGCCCAATCTCCCATGATGACATGATTATAGCCTGGTTCAGTAGAGCGAAATTGTACGAAGTACCACGTGTCATTATTGCGACCTTCGGCCCTGAAAATGCTATTAAAAAAACTAAAGTTCATCCTCTTTCTATGACTATTTACGAAATTTGAATCCAATGCTCAAAGAGAAAGTTATGACGATTTTCCCAATGTCACCTGCTTGACATGGAATTCGGGAGCCTGCGAAAATGCTAACTTCCTTAGATCATATCTCCGAAAATATAGATAACAAGATCTGAAACTCGGTCACGAGGTTCATTAAGCTTTCGACTCAAACAGGTTTTAATTTCAGCTTATAAAGATTAAAAATAAAAATAAAAAATTATAGCGAAAATGCCACGATGACCTATTTGAAGCCACAAAATCCCTACCAGAGGAGGATATGAGGGTCATTATTTATATGAATGTCTTGAGTTGAGAGGGTCCTCAACAAGTGAATGTTGGAGGGATTTTAGGAGATTTTTTTTATTATTAATTATTGACTATTCAATGACCACAACCAATTATGAGTGCCATGCCACAACCCCATAGGGTTTTAGCCCACTAACTAGGGTTACTAACTTCAAACGCAAATAACTCTCAAACCATGAAGAACTAGGAGGCGTGCCATATATCAATAGAAATATCTCAACGAGTGGAATCCATAGAGAATATCTTCGACACAAAATAATATGAGTTGTCAATTCAAAATTCCCTTGCAAGATCGGGGTAGCCTCTGGTGCTGCTTGGGTTGACATTAATGACAACCATTGATCAACAGTTCTCCTCGTTCGTAATATATCCCATAGTTCACTATTATTGCTTGACAAGAATACTCTATCTTTAGTCTTCCTTATCACATCATCATGCTTTATATATCTCCTTGTATGGATATTTCCCTAAGACATTGACTGGTTCATTTTGACACGTGATGAGACAGAGTATACCCAAAACTGTGATGAAAATCTTCTTCGTAGTGATGAAATAGAGGTTTCATTAACCCGAGAATAGATATATATATATTTCGTAGTTTACTTCATATCACTTTGATGAAACAGAGATTACTTTAACCCAAAACATGTGATAGATATGGTTCATATTTGATTGCCTTCGCATTACTTGTGAGATTCGTAGAGATATTGAATTCTTCTTCTTGTAATTTTGGAGTGAGGTTACTTACATACTTATAGTGGCTCATGCGATAACTTGTAGGATGACATAAGATCCTTGGGTTGGGTTGACATATCCATATGGAGACTATTTTGTTCGTTTAACTAAGAGAGACAGTGACAAAGTCTTGGAGTATGGGTTTTACTTGTGTAACATAACATTTTGTAATTGCATTCATAAATCATAAAGACATCAAGAAGAAGTATTTGACCTAAGTAAAACACTTCTTTCTCATGAAACCCATGATGCAAGGAATACAATAAACATTTGTTTCTTCTTTATAAAATCATAATTACAACTTGCGATGAAAACCAAACCTAGTTACACTTTCTTCAACACGCCCAACGATTAACCATTGATACTAACCATTACCATTTAAATATAACAGAGCCAAAATTGTATAAAAAGTTGGTCGAGCGGGGGTTGGAACCTCCAACCTTCCCCACCAACTTCAGTGCCTTTACCAATCCACCCAAAAACTCATGTTGTATAGTTCGCCTAGTTAATTACATAAGAACTCGACTCATTTTCTTAGTGGAGGATGAAGGAGGGTGAACTAGGGTGGAACCATGAGTGAATCAGAAAGCGGAACCCTTAATGAGGGTATCATGAGATGCCAAAAATATTATCTTGATGTCCAGAGGTTCCAGTGTCAGATTTTGACAAGTCGATAGTCATTTTTGGACGTTTTCTTATCACGAGTCCAACCGTGTGGTTTGTTTCTCCAACTGAGCAGCAAAAATTTAGGTGTCCAACAAAAAGGAATATTTTCAAAATCTTGTGGAATCTAAAAGATTCCCTTGGAGGTTGATTTTTTACAGAGGCAGAATGATGCCAACTTTATACTCATTTTTCACAGAAATTTCGCAGGGAGCAGAGTGGTGTGCTCAGAATATTCATTTGAGCAACATATTTTTCAGCCATCTTTAGGGAGTGGAGTGGTGTGCTTAGAATATTCATCCGAGCAGTAGATTTTTTGGCCATCTTTAGGAAGGAATATTTGGGGGAATCTTCAAGATTCTCGATCGTCCAAAATTTGACGGTGTTAGAAAGGGGAAAATTTTATAGTCCTTTGACATGATTTCGCGCCAAGAATTCAACGGTGGTGTCTGTTTCAGCAGCTGAGCTTTGCATTTTTTGGCCATCCCCAAAAGTGGAGGTATATGATGTAGTTATGTCCTGCTTTTGTCTTAATTGGTTAAGATGATTTTTTTTTTGTTGAGATCCTTGTTACTATTGTGTTGAAAGGGCACTTGTATGCCACATCATGTGAGAATTTATTAGCTTATCATGATGAAGGAGGGCCCATTTGAGTGAGAGTTCCTATAGGACGTCTTGTGGAGATACATGCCACTCTTGTTAAGGGAATTTTCCCATATGAGTGAGAGTCCTTGAGAACTTCCGTGGAGAGACATGCCACTCTGATTGAGGGTATTTATCCTTGTAATGACAAATAATATACCATGTACATCATCATCTTGCAACATTAATGAAGCGACCTCCCCACTCTTGGCACCAGGGTCCAGAGATGTAACCCACACTGGATGAACTTCGTTATCAATGTGTTTGTGTTCTTGATTTGATGGGTGTCATTATGTTTCATCTTCTCTAAAGCATGCACATGTGGTTGTTTATGCTCTTTCATATGAAATTCTGCTAACATCACAGAAGTAAAATATATTGGTTAATTCCGATGGTTTAAGTGATCTGGATCAAGTTTGGTATCAGAGCAGTCTTCTCGCTGATGTGAATTGTGAGTGTGAATGATTGAATGTGCAGAAAGAAGGAAAATGGAGAAAAACAGTGATCTCTACGAGGACCTCCTCAGGATGGCACACATGGTGGACATAGTGTATGAATATTATGAGAACAAAATGACAAGAAAGGAATAGGAGAAAGAAAGATCAGAGGATGATACTCCATCTTCCAGTGACCATTCATCTTATTCATCGTCTTCTCATCATTCGAATGAGGAGATCAATCAGATCCTTCAAGTAGAGAGTGCTAAATTGAGGAGACTTCTACGAGAAGACAAAGAGGAGAAGCAGATACTGCAACTTCAGTTACGAGCCATGGAAGAGGCCTTGGAAGAATTGAAGCGCAATGAAGGCTTAACGAAGCCATCTTCACTTGTTTCAAGATCAGCATCTGAGGTAAATAGTGTTGATCATTCTTCAATTTCATTTTCACATGACACTATTTATGTTCGAAACATGGAGGTGCCCATTTCAGGAACTAGCATGATATCTTACCAAGATGGGGTATAAAGGAGGACTTGATGTTAATGGCCAAGGAATGACTCAGCCATTGGAGGTTGTACGAAGACCTCGGTTTTCAGGTTTAGGATACACTGAAGGAGAGTGCTCAAAGGTATCAGAAGCTTCAAATACATTGTTGAAACCATCAAGGAAAGAGAATGATGGGAACATATCGCCATCCTCCCATGACAGTGCACATTGCAGCGAAAGAGCTAAGGCAAGCTCTCAGTGTTAGGATTGCACCAGAGACAGTCAAGAGAGGTATAAAAAGTCTCAATATTCAAAATGATTGACCACCTCTATAATAGTGGTAGTTACATCAATATTAATAAGGATCCTATTAAAAAAGTTAACAAAGAAATATTTACCACCATTAATTATATTAATTCCCTTAAGCCTCTTTGTAAGAATCTTTTTGAAAGTAATCCCCTTAACCCTAGGATTTATGGCCTGCCTAAGATTCATAAGGTTGGGGTCCCCCTTAGACCTATTGTTAACACAATTGGTGGCCCTACATATCTTCTCGCTAAATTCTTAGCTCATAGACTCAAACCTTTTGTTGGTCACCCGAATTCCTTTGTTAAGGACTTTGCCTCCTTTGTTGAAGAATTGAAGGATATTAGTCTGGAACCTGGTGATTTGTTGGTGAGTTTTGATGTTGTTTCCCTTTATACATGTATTCCTATTCAAGAGGCCATTGATGTCATAAATAAGATCACTGACATTGACACTGCCAAATTAGTTGGCCTCTACCTCACCTCTACTTTCTTCATTTTTCAAGGTGAGTTCTTTGAACAAACCTGTGGGGTGGCAATGGGTTATCCTCTTTCCCCTATAGTTGCTAACTTATTCATGCAAGATTTTGAGACCAAGGCCTTAGCCTCAACTTCATTTCGCCCTAAAAAGTGGAAGAGGTTCGTTGATGACACGTGTCGTTTCGCCTCATGGTCACGAAAATTTGGATTTGTTTCTTAACCTTCTTAATTCTCAATCTAACTCCATCAAATTTATAATGGAGGTTGAGGAAAATGGGTGTCTTCCTTTCTTTGGCATCCTTCTCTCTAGAATGAATGATGCTTTTGTTTCTCACCGAGTCTTTTGCAAGAAAACTCACACAGAATAATATCTTCATTCCAGTTCTCATCATTTTCTGGCGCAAAAAATTGGGGTTCTTAGTACTCTAGCCACCCGTGCTTTAAGAATTTCGGATGAGATGCTCCTAGAAGACGAAAAATCTCATCTTCTTAAAGCTTTTAGAAATAATGGCTATAACAGATATCAAGGCCTCCAAGCTTTCCAAAGAGCCCATAAAGAGTCTAGGGTTAAACCTCCTAGTGATGGCCCAATCTCTAAAGTGCAGCTCAGGTTTATCCAGGGAACCACTGACAGGATTGCCCATATTCTGAAAAAGAGTAATGTCTCCTCTACATTCAATCTCATTAATACCATTAGAAATTCTCTAAGATCCATTAAAGATGCTATTGACCCTAGAGACATGAAAGGAGTCTACTCGATCCAATGTTCCTGCATGGTTCCTTACATTGGGGAGACTAGTCACTCTATTAAACAGAGAATCCAAGAACATGCTGCAGACTTAAGACACAATCGATCTTGCTTATCAGCTTTTGCAGAGCATGCAGAGAAATATAAGCACTATGTTTGCATTGAGGATGCGAAGGTCATTACTAGGGTTGAACATTTCCACCATAAGAAGCTTAGAGAGGCTATTGAGATTGAAAAGCATGCTATCAATCTCAATAGGAATGATGGGTGGAAATTAAGTAAGAGCAGGATTCGAGCTTTTTTATCTTGATTAAATCCTTTTTTTCTTTTTTCAAAGTAATTTCATGTGTTAATATTATATTACATTTTTATTTTTAGTTTATTACATTTTTTTTGGTATTCTAATTATTGCTTAGGTATGGAATAGAAATAAGGTTAGTCAATATTATTAACTTAATTTTACTATGGTCAATTTATAAATAAAAATGGTTATTAAAATCATATTAATTATTAATAAATATTTAATATTGTTAATAAAATAATAAATCATTTCTTATATGATTATTAATAATAGAATTAATAAATATTCTATTTATATTTATTATTTATTTATGAATAGAAAATAGGTTATATATTTATTTTTTATTTTTTATTTTTTAATTAAAAATGGTTAATATAATAATTTAGTATATAAATAATAATTATTTAAATAATTATACAATAATTTTAATATTATTAATAAATTATTAAAACAACTACTTTAAAACAAAACAAACAAATTAATTAATTAAAAACTAATTTCGTTACAGCTAGTTTTTAACGGCTAATTCTGGACTCTGATGCATCCTTGCTATCTATTCATTAAGATCTATAGATTTTTTCACCTTTGTCTTGAGGATGAACCACATTAGTTGATTCGGAACATCGACCAAATAATATTGATGTGATTAATCTGAAAGACATGCTTACTACATTATGGATCACAAAAGCCTAATATCTAACATTCTAAATTTCATTTTGATTACAAGCATGTTAATGACGAACATAAATCATGTAGTTTTTGTGGTTTACATAACCATGTGGTTGTTGACTGTCGGAAGAGAATGTCATCAAGAAAAAGGATGACGCATGAAAGGCCTTCTCCACATCAAGGAAGGAAGAAGATTAAGCAGGATTGGAGGAAGAAGAGTTTTTGCAGTCATTGCAACAGAGGTGGACACTAAAGAGCCACATATTGGAGGCTCCATTCAGAGCAGTGCCTCGAGGACAAAGTGCCTCTGCAGAAACTAATTGGAAGAGTTGTTCAATGAGCGAATCATCTCCAGGATGATGACCCATTCACTTTAATGAGTGAAAGATGGTTTTTCTAGATGTGGTAGCTTGTCATGGCTGCATTTTGTAAATCATGTATTGCGATTTAAATTGTAAAAGTGATGATGTGTTTTCCATCGCTTATTAAATAAACAATGATGTTTTGGCCTTTTATTGATAGTTTTTGTATTAGTTTCTATTATTATGTAAAACTTGACCAAAGAGTGTGTGTTATAAACTCTTGGCAAGTATGGGGATGTGTTGTATCGGCTACAACCACCATCCAAAATTTTGCCTTAGCCTGTTTTGGAGCCTCCCTACCAACCTTCACAACAGCTTGCCTTACTTCGTCAAGTCCTCAAGCTTTAATGTCTTTCTTTCTCAAAGGCATCCTATTGATCACAGTTTGATCTTTTCCCTTCACAGGTTGCTCACCCATACTTGGTCTAGCTGTAGACTGAGAAACTTCCCCTTGAAAATTGTGCATTTCCGGAGGGCAACCAGCCTTCCCTCCAGAAATTGCACAATCCTCTTTGGCAGCCTGTTGGGCTCTAAGATTGCATAATCCTACTAGCCAACCTTCCCAGCAAGATTTGCATAAATTTAGGTAGCAGTCAGCTGCTTTGCCCAGAAATTGCGCAAATCTCCTAGGCAGCCAGCCCATCTCCCAGCCAGAAATGTGCATTTTCTCTAGCAGTGGAGCAATCTCTTGCATGTGCAGCTGAGTTGACCAGTTCCCTCCGGGACCAAGCAAAAATGACTTGCATGCATGGGTTGCTTCTCCCAAAGCAGCATGAAAAGGCATCCCTTGTTTCAAGGATCTATGTTTAGCAGTTGGAGGTTACATGCAAGAATCATTTCAGAAACCTCCCACCAAGTGTCGCTTCCCCTAGATTTGTGGCATACGCGTCACAACCTCAATGTTATTAAACCTCATCAATCATACGCTGCAGAGCTCATTCCTCACATCAACCTTGTAGCTCTGACATCCCACATCACATCTAGGAGCAGCCGACACATTCAGCTCAACAGTTTTGGGGTAAGCTCGCTTCCCATGCCTTGTGCTGCATTTCTGTCACTTTTTGTGTTTTTGCTTGTGGGAGTATTGTTTGCTTGATTTCTTTGATCGCTTGTTGTCATTTACATCTATACTAGCTTGTCCTAGCTCTGTTTCAATTTTCGTTGCTATCTCACTGTTGTCGCACGCATGACACTGTTTTGCACGGATGTTCGCCCAACCAGCGAACTGCCTCACCCACATGCATGTTGATATTCTTGTTGAATCTTTCATTCATGTTTTGCATGCATTGTTAATCACTTCTACTACCACTTCATGTCGCCATGCATTCATTGACTTACTTGCTTTCAGTTACCCATCGGTGAGTCGGGCCAACCTTAGCCTGGGCTCTGCTTTCACCAAGGCTACATTGCGCAGTCTGGGAAAGGAAGGGTCACCTTCTTCTCTAGATTTGTGCATTCTTGCCCAACACTAGCCTCCATGACTGTTTTGCGCATTCCTGGAGGACACTGGCTACTTGGCCCAAGAAATTGCGCAAATCTGTCCCTGGGTTAGCAGTGCTTCCCAGCTGGAATTGCGCAATGTGCAATCCTTGCAGTCAACAGCCATACTGTACTGTGCATTGCACAGTTCTAGCAGTCAGTCAGTCTCTCAGCAGCCCAGACTATGCCTTGTGCAGTCTTGGCAGTTGGTCTCCTGACCTCATGACCGAAATTGCGTAACCTTCATTATCATTCACCCAGGTATGTTGGAGGTTAATTCTCATGTTCATTTTGGTTTTCGACTAACAAATTTCTTGCTATGAGTGTTTCCATGTCTACAGGTATCGCATGTGTTCATCTGCCTCTCAGTATTATAGGTACAATGGTTTCCAAGAAAGTAGAGACGAAGACACCGTTCAGAGCACGCTTGGGGATGTAGCCGATCAAGTGTCCATGGACTTGCTTACACACGAAGCCATCAAGTTGTTCGTAGACAAGGACATCAAGATATGACAGCAACAACATCACATCGAGCAGCATCATGAACAACAGCTTAAGATAGCATACCAAATGCAACGAATGCATGAGGAGGGTTGTTGACAACACGGAGGTGGAACAAGGTTGCAAGCTCAAGCAGGTCCATTGATGATAAAAACAACTTTGGAGACTATGGCTATGAAGTGACGGCGCGACACGAAGATCGCATGAAGGCATAAGATGGAACAAAGAAGAAGTTACATGTGCTGAAGTAACAACTCATGAAGAACATGAAGTTGCATGGGCAGACGAATGAGTTGCAATAAGAATAGGAACAACAATGGGCAAAACATGCACTCATGGATGAAACTGTGCACGTACAAGTTAAGGATCCATCCCAACAGCTAACACAGAGCAGACATGGTGAGGAGTGTTGTTGATCACATGCAAGGGATTCAACAGCATGCATGTCATTGAGTGCAGGCATGCAATCCAATCCATCCAACACACTCACCAAGGTGAAGACAAGAAGCAAGTCCAACCAGGGCTGAACATGTACTTCGGCAAGTTGATGCACATGACAACCAACACACACTTGAATATCAACATGGAGACTATGCATCAGTGTGTTGTCGGTTCAACCGTACTGAAGAAGGCCATGTGCATATTAGTAGATGAGTTGGATGAAGGGGCCGAACCAATGCATTGGTTGCAACGGAGGCAAGAGTTCACTTCAGCAAGATGTCACTATGAGGTGCATGCACACCATCACGGATGACCAAGCTTGGCATTAGCTCACCACCTTCACCATCACAAGAATTTCAAAGAGTTCGTCTCATCACAGCAGACTGAGTGTCAGTGATGTCTTTCAAGGCTTGCTCAAGCCATATTTTTCTCTCATGAGTACATTTGTATTGTAATGTTGAGTCATGCCAAGTGTAAGTCAAGTGTCAATGGTTAGATGTAGCAGTCATAGGGTAGGTGAAGAGTCATGAGGGTAATTGAACTGTCACAAAGGGGAATGTCAAGGGTCACCACAACCTTTGCTATAAATAGTCCCTCATAACTCATTGTATAGGCTTTTGGTCAGCCAAGGTTCTACTAAGACTATCTTGAACAAGGCTTGGACAGTATTGTAACGCCCCTTGGCTTCTCAACTGCACAGAGCTAGTGCATCTCTTTGGAGGAGCAGGCGATGTGGCTATAACGTTCCACTGTTGGGGCTAGCAGGTTTACATGGTGTATTGTATGATTGTGACTTACACTTCTTTAATAATAAGATCCAACACATTGTCATGCATATGTTGTTATTGTAGTTGGATTGTTCTGGTTGCCTTAATGATATATGTTGTTTAACTTACATACTTGTATATGAACTTATTTGTATGCAATTATATGAATCTTGTTGTTAATGTGTTGCATATGTTATTAATGTTGTCACCATCCGTGTCGACTGCTTTGTCGGACATCAGACAGACCTTTCTCATGAACCTTGCTATATCAACCGACACACTCGTCTTGGACTGATCCATGAGTGTTGTTCGTGTTATCCTACCTTATATATTGTGACTGCTGCATCTGAGTGGACTGCTCCGTCGGAAGTTGTCCATGTCCTTTGTGTGGTGTGTTCCTAGCCAAGTTGGGATTGATCCCTTTCAACCTGGAGCTCACCTTCACCTTCCTTTCCCTTCGAAGTGCTGGAACCTCTCGTACACATTCCTTGACTCCCTGCATCAGTCACACCCTTACTACTAACAAAGTTATCCTACTTGCCTCTATGTGACACCAAAGTCAAGGCATTACCTTACGACCCACTGCTGGGAATCCTACACCAAACGGTTTGAGGTCTAATTGGGACTTCTTACCGGGGAGATCCCCTTGACATGTTGACGGGTCTAGCACCGTCAACATTTCTGGCGCTAGAAGGAGGGCTTGATGACAAGCAGTGTCCTCTCATCCAGCTCTGAACCTCTGTATATCTTTCATGGAATCTTGCATTCCTCTTCCCCCGAGGCTTTTTTTGAATCATGAAGATGTCTCCATCTTGGGGAAGCTGTTTGATCTCTTGTCCACTCACACGTATGACGGTGAAGGCGAAGTGGCCTGGCCTGAGCACTTACATAACTTTCTTTCCATGATTTATGAGGAAGATGAGTTTACTGACGAACAGGCCAGGTTGTTGCTTGCATACACACTTCACGAATCTCCATTTCGTTGGGTGCTCAACGTACCAGCTAACATCGTGCACTCATGTGAGCACTTATGTGATCTTATTGAAGACACGTTCTATCATTTTGATCCATACCATCTTGACCGAGAACTATTACAGCAACAAAAGGCTCCACATGAATTTGTTATTGATTTTTGGCAGTGCTTTCGCGACTTGCATTTTCAAGCTCTGAGGAGCCAGATGAAGTTTTCCTATCTCTGGGACCAATTCGAGTATTGTCTTAAGAAATCTTCCCATCCCAAGAGAAAGCTTGAGATCAAGCCCCGCTCAACCTTCTTCATTTATGGAACTGCACAATCCCATGTGGGAGTAGGCACTGTCTCAACTGATTGTCTGCCTCCCTCACAAACAACAGTTCCACCACTGCCCACTGATGTTGAGGATCATGCTTGTACACCTATTCAACTTTTACACTCTCCCAACATCACTTCACTCAATTTTCGTGTAGATTTGGTTGTGAGTCCTTCGAGTTCTCATATGCATTCTTCTTTTCGACCTCCATCTTCACACCGGGGTGTTCCTTCGGATGATGTTGTCTTGTGTTTGTCCATTCCGAAGTCTTCACTTGTTGTGAATGACGAACAACCCACTGATAGAGTTGGTGTTGCACAACCAACATGCGTTGTCATTCATGAAGAGTATGAGTGGGATCTTGAGCATCAACACTCAGCGAATGATGACTCCCTTCCGTCTGAACCCCCTCTTTTCTTTCCTAACATCGTTGGTGAACCTACCATCCATGATTTTGCATGTGTGTCTTCATCTACAGATGCACCCATTATTGATTTTTCGCAGGACACGCTATACATTAGCTCATCATCCAACGACGGAGAGGACCAATCATTCATTGGAAATCCACTTGATCTTTCGTCTGCTCTTTCTGAAAATGTAGAGGGTGAACATCCTTCCTTCTCGTCTACCCCTCTATGTGATTTGTCAAATCATGAGGATGCCGACCAATATCCTATATTTTCTAATCTCGATTGTCGTGATCTCTTCACCTCATCATCCGATCACGATGTTGATTCACTCGTTGTTAATTTGTCTAAGCCACTAGTCTACGAATATCCATCTGTCAACGAAGTCAAAACCCCATAGATCGTCGAGGCACTTCAGCCCAAGATGATGGTTATGTTAGACCCTCGCTATCCTGAGGTTGGTTTCACTTCCGATTAGGAAATTGTTCAAACACTCAAGGCTCCTCATCACTCATCTATATGCACTCAAGATCAATCTAATCCCATTGCTTATGCATTGGAGGAGTCTTACATTGCAAGAACTCATGTGCGACACAAGTTATATTTTTTTCTTTTGTTTGCTTGCATGTCACAGTCAAGAGTGTGCTTTTGCTTTAAAGTTGCACATAGTGTCACACAACACCAAGATAAGTCCACGGACTACCCGTCATGCACATGCACTAACTTATGTCCTGTGGGCACTTTGAAACATGAAGTGTGGTTGTCTTCATTGTTATATCTTTCTTGTTTGTTGGTCCGCACAACTCGGTCACAGACCAAGCCTTCAGCAACATGGGTCTACCAATGCGTCGGTGGCTGCATTGGAAATATCACTTCATGTGATCAGGCCCATGCACCGTTACTGTAGGAGTAGGAGTAGTGTTTGCTTTCAGTTGTTTGCTTACATGCTTTGTTTGCATGTTTGTTTGCTTTCTTGTTTGTTTACTTGCTTCTCTTTCATTTTTATTTTTCTCTTTCTTTGCTCTGTTGATTGATTAGTTCGTTCACTCATTTCGTTCGTAGGTTAGTTTGCATGAAACCATGTGTGACTCATGAAACGAGCTGGATAAAGTACAAGAGGGGTTGTACAACTATGACTACTTAGTTATATGTCATCTTGCCTCTCTATGATGAGCTTGTTACTCTTAGTCCATGATACGTCGAAGGAAAATATGTATTGTTCAAAGTGAACCTTGGTGAAAACACAATGCTTGTGCGCTAACTAGTGTCACATTCTTTAGTCAGTTGTTTTGGGGTTAACCTTTGTCAGCTCAGTCACGTAGAGTAAGGTGAGGGGGAAAACCTTAATAGGAACGTCAGAGATACAATAAACTACTTCTCTGCCTAAACAACCTCTTTTGTTCTCAATAAGTCGGGATCCCTCTTCGACCTCTGAAATGAATAAGTGTTATGCACAACGAAAAATGAAAAAAATCAAAAGTCAAAAAAATCAAAATGAAAAATGAATAAGGCGAAAGAAGAGAAAGGCTTCCTGTGTAGGGAGGTGATGCAAGTAACTCATCGGAGTACTGACCAGGCTCACTGGCGGCGGAGCCATGCTTGTGTTCCTATGTGACTCCACCAAGGTATTGTCCAGGCCTGCTGGCAGTGGAGCAACACCAAAGATGAAACTTAGACTCTGACGACTATACTGCTTATGCACCTATAAACCTCTCAACCCCAATCGAAACAATTGTGTTGCCTTGGCTTGGAATGTGTGTCAATCGACCAAGAGTCTCGCAGATGCTACATCTTACAATTAAGCTAGTGTGAAGCCAAGATGAGTTGAGAGCTCAACAATACTTCTAGAAGTGTGAGACTTTATTTTCATGAACAAGGTCCATTCAGTGAGCTAGAGTTATACTAGTGTGTCGCCAAGTGTTGTAGCGGCTACAACCACCCTCCAAAATTTTGCCTTAACCTATTTTGGAGCCTCCCTACCAACCTTCACAACAGCTTGCCTTGCTTCATCAAGTCCTCAAGATTCAATGTTTTTCTTACTCAAAGGCAGCTTGTCGATCACAATTTGATCTTTTCCCTTCACATGAGGCTTCTCACCCAGACTTGGTCCAGCAATACGCTGAGTAGCTTCCCCTTGAAAATTGTGCATTTCTGGAGGGCAACCAACCTTCCCTCCAAAACTTGCGCAATCCTCTTTGATAGACTGCTGGGCTCCAGGATTGCGCAATCTTACCAGCCAACCCTCCCAATAGGATTTGCGCAAATTTTCCCAACAGCTGGCTATTCAGCCCAAGATTTGCGCAAATCTAGGCAGCATTCAACTGCTCTTCCTAGAAATTGCACAAATCTCCTGGGCAGCCAACCCAACTCCCAGCCAGAAATGTGCATTTTTCTCCAGCAGTCGAGCAGTCTCTTGCATGTGCAGCTGAGTTGAATGGTTCCCTCCGGGACTGAGCAAAATTGACTTGCATGCATGGGTTTCTTCTCCCAAGGCATCATGCAAAAGCATCCATTATTTTAGGGAGCTATGTTTAGCAGTTGGAGGTTACATGAAAGAATCATTTTAGAAACCTCCCACCAAGTGTCACTTCCCCTAAATTTGTCGTATGCGCATCACAACCTTGATGTTATAAAAAATCATCAACCAGATGCTGCAGAGCTCATTCCTCACATCAAACTTGTAGCTTTAACATCCCACATCACATCTAGGAGTAGTTGGCACATTCAACTCAGTTGTGTGCTGCATTTATGACGCTTTTTGTGTTTTCACTTGTGGGAGTATTGTTTGCTTGATTTCTTTGATCGCTTGGTGTCATTTACATGTCTACTAGCTTGTCCTAGCTCTGTTTCAGTTTTCGTTGTTATCTCACTGCTGTCACATGCATGAAACTGTTTTGCACGGACGTTCGCCCAATCGGCGAACTGCCTCACCCACATGCATGTTGATCTTCTTGTTGAATCTTTCATTCATATTTTGCATGCACTGTTAATCACTTCTGCTACCACTTCGTGTTACCATGCATTCATTGACTTACTTGCTTTCAGTTGCCCGTCAGTGAGTCGAGCCAACCTTGGCTCGAGCTTTGCTTTCACCAAGGTTGCATTGTGCAATCTAGGAAAGGAAGGCTCACCTTCCTCTCTAGATTTGCGCATTCCTACCCAACACTGACCTCCAGGACTGTTTTGCGCATTTCTGGAGGACAATGGCTGCTTGGCCCAAGAAATTGCAAAAATCCGTCCCTGGGCTAGCAGCCCTTCCCAGCTGGAATTGCACAATGCGCAATCCTAATAGTTAGCAGCGAGACTGGAATGTGCATTGGGCAGTTCCAGCAGTCAGTCAGTCTCTCAGCAACCCAGACTGTGCCTTGTGCAGTCTTGGTAGCCGGTCTCATGACATTACGATCGAAATTGCGCAACCTTCATGATCATTCACCCAGGTATGTTTCAGGTGAGTTCTCATGTTCATTTTGGTTCTTACAGATTGCTTTCTATGAGTGTTGCCATGTCTATAGGTATCGCAGGTGTTCATCTGCCTCTCAGCAGTACAGGTACAATGGTTTCCAGGAGAGCAGAGATGAATACACCATTCATAGCATGCTTGGGGATGCAACCGATCAAGTGTCCATGGACTTGCTTACACACGAAGACATCAAGTTGTTCATAGACAAGGACATCAAGATATGACAACAGTAGCATCACAGCGAGCAACATCGTGGACAACAGTTGAAGAAAACATACCAAATGCAATGAATTCAAGAGGAGGGTTGTTGACAACACAGAGGCAGAACAAGGTTGCAAGCTCAAGCAGGTCCATTGATGATGAAAGCAAATTTGGAGACTCCGGCTATGAAGTGATGTCATGACATGAAGATCGCGCGAAGGCATAAGATGGAACAAAGAAGGAGTTGCATGTGCTGAAGCAGCAACTCAGGAAGAACATGAAGTTGCACGGACAAACGAATGAGTTGCAGCAGGAATAGGAACAACAGTGGGCGCAACATGCACTCACGATGAAACTGCACACGTATAATTTAAGGATCCATCCCAACAACTGACACAGAGCAGACATGGTGAGCAGTGTTGTTGATCGCATGCAAGGGATTCAGTAGCATGCATGTCGTTAAGCGTAAGCATGCAATCCAACCCATTCAACACACTCACCAAGGCGAAGACAAGAAGCAAGTCAAATTGGGGCTGAACATGTACTTCAACATGTTGATGTGCATGACCACCAACACACACTTGAAGATCAACACTGGCACTATGCATAGTGTGTTTCGAGTTCAACAGTACCCAAGAAGACCATGCGCATGTTAGCAGACGAGTTGGATGAAGGGCCTGAACCAATGCACCGGTTGCAACAGAGGCAAGAGTTCGCTTCAACAAGCTGTCACCATGAGGTGCATGCACACCATCACGGACGACCAAGCTTGGCATCAGCTCACCACCTTCACCATCACAAGCATTTCAAAGAGTTGGTCTCATCACAGTAGACTGAGTGTCAGTGATGTCTTGCAAGGCTTGCTCAAGCCATGTTGTCTCACATGAGTACATGTGCATTGTAATGTTGAGTCATGTCAAGTGTAAGTCAAGTGTCAATGGTTGGATGTAACAATCATAGAGTAGGTGAAGAGTCATGAGGGTAGTTGAACTGTCACAAAGGGGAATGTCAAGGATCACCCCACGCTTTGCTATAAATAGTCCCTCATAACTCATTGTATAGTCTTTTGGTCAGCCAAGCTTCTACTAAGACTATCTTGAAGAACGCTTGCACAATATTGTAACGCACCTTAGCTTCTCCACTGCACGGAGCTAGTACATCTCTTTCGAGGAGCAAGCGATTTGGATGTAATGTTCCGCTATTGGGGCTAGTAGGTGTACATGGTGTATTGTATGATTGTGACTTACACTTGTTTAATAATAAGAGTGAGCACATTTTCATGCATATGTTGTTATTGTAGTTGGATAGTTCGAGTTACCTTAATGATATATGTTGTTTAACTTACATAATTGTATATGAATTGATTTGTATGCAACTATATGAATCTTGTTGTTAATGTGTTGCATATGTTATTAATGTTGTCACCGTCTATGTCGACTGTTCTGTCGGACATCAGATAGACCTTTCTCATGAACCTTGCTATATCAACCGACACACTCATCTCTGACTAATCCGTGAGTGTTGTTCATGTTATCCTACCTTATTTTTTGTGACTGTCGCATCCGAGTGGACTTCTCCACCGGAAGCTGTGCATATCCTTTGTGTGGTGTGTTCCTAGCTGAGTTGGGACTGATCCCTTTCAACCTAGAGCTCACCTTCACCTTCCTCTCCCTTCGAAGTGTTGGAACCTCTCGTACACATTCCTTGACTCACTACATCAGTCACACCCTTGCTACTAACAGAGTTATCCTACTTGCCTCCGTACAACACCGCGGTCAAGGCATTACCTTACGACCCACTACTAGGACTCCTACACCAAACGGTCTGAGGTCTAATTGGGACTTCTTACCGGGGAGATCCCCTTGACATGTTGGCGGGTCGAGCAGCGTCAACAAGATTCTTTGGTCATTAGTGGTCACGTAATTGAGCATGTAGTTTGCAAATATTGTAATACAGGTTTGCATAGGATGCAGATATTGGTTCATCACTTATGGCTCCAAAGGATAAAGGTGAAGGAGAAGGAAGGGTGACTTGTAAGGACACTTGTGGTGCAAATAATGTAACATAACGATTTCATATTATGTTCATGCTTTTGGAGGACCAAAATCTCCTTAGTGGGGAGGAATGATCTAGGTGGATCTAGACACGCTCAAAATTAAACAATAGCTATGGAAAATCTCAAAGATAAAAGTGCTCAAATTGAAATGAAACCAGGACCAGATCGTAGTGCTCATCACCCTGATTCCAATGGTGTGAACAACACTCAAATCTGAGTTCATATGCTCAAGTTATAGCTGGTTAAAATTATGGTCAAACTTGGCCAAGTGGCAGTCCAAAAGAGGCAACAAATTGGCAATAACACAACACATGGAATCCGACCACTAGAATGAGCGAATTTGTCACCTAGTTAATTTTCTCGATGACCCTTATTTTCCGTAGAATTTTTTTAAACTAATGTTACTATATATATAATAAATAAAAATTAAAATGATGGGGTGGTGGGCCACCAGCCCCATTACCCCCTCGCCCCCCAAACCACATTATACAACATATAGTAACATATGATATTGGTTGTTGGGTCGTTGACCTCCGAGATTGGGGTCAGCGAGGGTTGAGCCCACATGGGTCAACCCCCAATGAGAAGCTCAAAATAAAAAGTTAGTCATTGCCATATTATGGTGCCAATCTACGTTGTAACCACCGATTATAACACCGATCAACAAACCGCATAACAAAACAATATGCCTAAGTTACATCACCACCCAATGATTAACCGTCGACGCTAACCATTTCCATTTAAATATAATTGAACCGAACTTAAAGAGGAATGCAACAAAATATAGATATAATGATAAATACAAAGATGCAACAGAAATAACACTTCATTTCATTAATATCTGAAGACTGAAATATGCTTACAAACATAATGGAAATAAACTAGCTAAGGTGATGGTAGCTTACCTTTGAGAAGAGATGTGTTGACTACATGCCTCTGGACTGTGTTACAATGAGGCTCAAGGGCCTATTTAGAACCCTAAACAACCAAAACTTGAACCCCAGGAGATGTAACACCGAGAGTTTGTGGGACCCATTGGGGTTAGTTGGGTAGCCAACTTCTCGGGGTCGTAACTTGGTCATATTATCTCTAATTTGCGCATACAATACCTTGTTAGAAGTGTCTCTCTAAGTACTACAGGATTTATGACAGGCCCTTGCCTGCGACTATGGACCTATAACAGACCTCAAAAAAATGTCATTTAGGGGGTCAAAACTCGTTCGAAAGTTCAAGACCCAAAAAACTGCTAAAAATAGTAAATGCTAAAATAAATAAGGAAACAGATGAAATCGACTGGAGGTCTAGGTGGAATAAGCAGGTGGCCACCAATATCCACCTAGATCATTCCTCCCCCCCTTAGGAAGCAATAGTCCCCATTACGTGTAGAGCCTCCATGAGGTGAGGAAATTTCTGTTGCACCTGGTCCCTAGTGAACCACTTGCCCTGGTGAGGAGTTTACTTGCTTTGACAACTCGATATAGCTGGATCCTCTGTTGGCGATTCTTCTTGATTTGTGTGTCCATAAGTTAATCAATTTTTGCCTATTCCATGTAGTCTGGGTTGAGCTCTGTTGGTGTGAGTTGTTCTGCAATGTCGGATGTGTCCAACAACGATGGAAAGTATGGTTGAAGGTGGTTTACATTGAACACTAGGTGTAGACCAAGGAACGATGGAATGTTGAGCTCAAAGGAATTGTCACCGAAAACCTTGGTGATGTTGTATGGGCCATATTGGAGTGAGCGAAGCTTGCGTTGGGGACCAGGGAGGTGCTCCTTCTGCAGATGTAGCCAAACTTTATCGCCCACCTGGAACTTATGCAACACTCGATGTTGATCTTGGTGCTGCTTGTACTTAGCATTGGCTCTATCCAATATATCATGGACCAATACACCTCAAGTATAGTGCTCAGTGGGTAGATATCTCCCTTTACTATTCTAATAGTTAGTAGTATTACTATCATTGTTACTCTTAATAATAATTTTCAATACTATTTTTTTTTTTATTAATAAGTGGGTGAATCCTGAAAATCACGCTTACCCTTTGGCTGAGAGACCACGACTCAGGGGCATCTAAACCATCAAAGTCACCCAGGGATCGCACCCAGCCTGAGCCGCACCAACGGAAACCATGCTGGATTTTTGGTATCGGCAAGACTAGAACCGGTGACCTTTTCTTACGGAGCGCCTTAACAGCGCACTCCTTCACCGACTATTCTAAATCTCTTTGATATAATTTTCAATACTATTAGGTATGATAATAATAACAATAATTAGTAGTTAATTATAACATTTACAATAATAATTATGATAATAACTATTACTATTATCATTATTTATTATTATGAATTGTTATTATTAATTATTAACTAAAGATCTATTAATAAATCATTTAACTAACTATGAATTAATATCAAATAAAAATTTAAGAACAAATAAAAAGTTTTAAATCCTTGAAATAAATAAAAAATAAAAAATTTAAGAGCTTCCTTAAAAACATAAAGATTTTCTAATATTATCTAATCATTGATATTTATTATAATTAATAATTATAATGATTATAATAATTAATTATAATAATAAGTTGAATTATTATTATTAAACGATTATTATTTATAAAATAACTAGTACTTAATTACAAGATCTATTAATTAATTAAACTATTAATAAAAATTAACATTGAGTAGTAAATAGTTATAATAATGATTACTATTTTTAATTATTAATACTAATTATTAATCAATATTAAGATTTAGTTATATTAAGATTAAGGATTAAGTATTTATTTAATATTCCATTACTAAATGGATTTAATAATAATAGCTTTTAATACTTTAAAATTAATAAATTAACTCTTCAATAATTATTCAAAATTACAGTAAAAACTTAAAAATAGGATAATAATAAATATTATTAAACAAGACGACCTTCATCTTATTCTTAAATCAACTCACCTCATAACTATTTAAATCTCTCATTTGAGCTCTTCTACTATCAACATTCAAGAAGTCCTGATGATGGATCCCTGTTGGGATTTGAAACGTTGACGAAAAATGGTTTTTACTGTGGGTTCTCTATGTTGGCCGGATAAATCTTTCTTGCGGACAAGACCGATCTCCCTAGTATCTAATCAAAGAGAAAAAACAAACCTATTTCTCTCTAAACATGTTTCAATTCAATAATGAATACTATGAAGTGTAAAACACCCTACCTCGGTCCAACGCTTGTTTGAGGTAGTTTTATCCCAACAGCTTCAAGCAATTCCCGTTCATTAACCTGCATACACAAACAAGCACACATCAAAGCATACATGCATATAATAAAACATGTTCATTATGAAGATCAAGGAGCTCATAAAACAAACCATTAAAGACAGTTCATTGAGAAAAATAAACTTGATTGTATTAACTTAATGAATAAAAGAACTTTACAACCTTTGCCTTGATGTTGCACAAGTCCTTTCTAGGGTCTAGCAGGGGTCTCCTCTACTTTGACAAGCCTCACTCACTTCCCAAATGACATGAAAGGTATGTGATCTCTCCTCTCACAAGCTCAAAAAGGAAGCCTAGTTTTCAGCAGCATTTACCCTCAAGAATCTTCAGCTTTCAACCTCTAACCAGCCCAATGCATGAATTTATAGTGCAAATGGAGGAAGTTGCAGGTCCACCATTGAAGGGATAAGTTCCTCCTTCAATGGGACAGGCACCTCATATCATGGAGTTAGCTCCCTTATTTATGGAATGGATGAACCAAGGTGGAGCGGACTTTCCAGCGTAATATTCCTTCTAGAAGTGTCTAGAAGTGACCCAAGATAAGTTTTTAAGAATGAACTCACGCCTTTTTAACTTTTACAGGGGTTCGCACCCATCACTAAATGTACAGAGCGGTCAGGTTCGCAGGAAACATGACCATTAGGTGCGGCACTGTAGGCAATACTAGGAGAAAGTGCGAAACCAGGGTTTGAGACATTTTTAAGGTCTTTCTCCCATTTTCAATGCTTGACATGAAGAGCTGAGGTTTAAGACTTGCAAAAGAGGGATGTATGAGTATTGATGGACTCACACGAACTGTAGAAAGTCATGGTGACAATTTTTTGTGTAACAGATTGCCCCCTAAAGTGCGAAGTCTATAGTAGATGAGGATGGTTTTTGATCATCTAAGTAGAGTGAAGGACTTTATCATTTCAAGGATTTTCCTGTGGATACCCCGGTCGAACCCGTAAAAATATTCAATGCAAAATATATATATGTGAACATATCATCGCTGAGGTAGGCATTCCCATACTCAGATCAAAACTGACTAAGAACTATCTAAAAACAGCTCTGTTACAGGAATGATTTTGTATTACATCACAAGTAGGAACACATTGACATAGTATGGACGCAGCCATCTGTTTATGAATAGTCCACTATAGAATGATAATAAAATTCCTCGCAGCCTGGATGGTGGAAACTAGATCCAGGGTCTTCATTTCTACTTTCCGAACCAGTACGATTCTACCCATGTGAATGGATGTGTCGAAGTTGAACATGGGAGAAACCACTTGATTACCAGTCAATGATGTAAACTGTTAACAAGTGTGAGAGGAACCACCAGTAATGTCAATGGCCCTCAAAGTACCCAGTACAATCCATGAGAAGTGAATGAATGAGTCGATGTCGAACATGTCACGGAATCCGTTGACCGAAGGTCAATGATGCAACCTATCATCAAAGGCGAGAAACCTACCATTGAGGCATGCAAATTCCAAGGTACTGACAATTTCTAGATCATCTTTCTAGATAATGAGTTGGAGTTGATAGAAAGGGATCCGTCATGGGAAAGCCCATAACACGAAATCATAGATCAAGTCTGAAGAAATAAAACTACCAAGAACTTAACTCAGGGATGGTCAATGATGGATGACAAATATTTTGCAGGTGAATGGTTTATTTATACAGACCTCTTGAACACGTAACGACACAGCAGATGGCTTGGTGACAGTTGACCCAAAGTTAATACTCGGAAACCGGTTGAAGACTTTTAAAGTGGTTTGATTAACTGTTAGGCAAAGGATTTCCCAACCCAGGTGGATAAAAGTGTCGTGTTCAAGAGTGATGGAAAGTTTTTTAAACACAAAGTACAATAAACAGGTTCATTTTTCTCATTTTCCCCCACCATTTCTGGGAAGTACCTCTTTATTTTTTACAAGCTTGAGGAGGATAACATTTTCTTGGTTATAAGCTCATCCTTCAGATGAGTCCAACTTAGTTTAAATTCGAACCCTAAGAAGGAGTGGTTCATTCCAGTTTGTAATTGAACAGGTCTTTTACTGTGAAATTTTAACGAGTCCAGTATAGGAGAAACTCGGTGTTTTTCAATTTTAGGGAGTCAGAAGAAAAACTTAAGAAAACTCCACGGTTGTCCTTTTTCGTAAATTTGTGTATCCCATGCCCAAAAAAGTATAAAATAATACTTGAGAGAACCGCTTGATCATTACGACCAAGGAGTACTTTTCATGTTTAGTGCCTTCAATCTGAAAAAGTAAAAAAGTGACTAAAAACACGTCGTTTTATTACCAATATCAAACTTGAAATGACAAAAGTCCGGCAATCTTTTCATGTTTGTACGGTCGGAAAAGAGCTGTAAAAGACCGTCTTTGTAATTCTGTTTTAACGAGTATACAAAGAAACACTCGACAATATTTTCATTTTTTACGAGTCCGAAAAGAGCTTAAAGAGGACTCCTATGTGTTTTTTGTCGAAAATGATCAATTTCACTTGAAACCCCAATATTCTGCACAAAAACTGCAAACATTACTCATATCTGTTTAAAAAATAATAAAAATGCACCAAAATGACCTTTTCAAAGTAAAAAATAAATAAATTTTAATTTATTTATTCAAAAAATCCTATAAAAAGGGCTTTTACAAGTTCATTTTTACCGTTTACCTTTGGAGTAAAAAGTAAGAGCTTTTGGTAAAAAAATTCCCATGGAGATTGCGCAAAATCTGACCACTGGAATTCAGAACCGTCTTCTCCAAGTAATCCACAATGTCCTTGACTTGCATTTCATCCGTTTCAAATTTCGTTTTAGGGTTTAGATTGTGATTTTTGGAGGAAATTTAGGGCAAAAAATCACCCGCGGTGGTTGCGCAGGGGCGCCATGTGGCCCCTGCGCACCTTGACTTTTCTGTACACAGAGAAAAGTTGGGGTGCCGCACCTCGCCTTAAGGACAAGTGCGCACCTACGCACTGTCTCTAAAAGGCGGAGTGCGAACCCCGCAGAATGCGGATTTTCAACCCTAGGTTTTCCATTTTTGACCCATAGAAGTTTAGAATGAAATTTCTAATCCACCTATTTTGCATTGTAGGTGCACAATATGCTTGTTTGGCAGCAAAGAGAGCATGAGGACGTTGATCAGGTTGCATTGCTCCATCTGCCTTCATTATAGGCATTAAGAGCATGTGGGCTTTTCAAATTTTGGACCATACCTAGCATGAGGGCACATGTAGACTTTTTGTGGTGGATGGTTAACAGATGGAGCATTCAAGACCAGTGCTTCATTATTGGTGGCAACCGGCTCGAAATCGAGTCGGATGACGTATATTTTTTGACTAGCTTGCCCAAGAGAGGAGAGCAATCATCTCTTTTTGGATCTAGGCCAAGTGGCCAATCTGTCGCTAGTCTCCGACTAGAGTTCTGTAACAACCAGGATTCGGACAAACGGATAGATGTGAAAAACCATCTCCCGTCCTGAAATAAAGGTTATTGCTTTTACTGTTACCAGACTCTGTGGGAGCGCAACACTGCATCTAGCTACAGGCTCCCAGATGCGCATGGCGGTGGACTGTTTCCGTGGCACCATTTTCAACTGGAGCGATGTTGTATTGGCCAATGTGAAGGGCCAATTGACTAGGGCGAAGCAAGGGCAGCTAAAGAACTTTGGTTATGGTTACTTAGTTTTCAGCTTTTCCTTAGAGAGGGTACCGATGCTGGTTCCACAACAGCTCACAGTTGAGGCTGGACTTCCCCGAGATCCTCGGGTTATGCGATGGGTCGCAGTTATGGCCCGTCATCCAGATGAGGGTTCTGAGATCGTTCAATTCACCCCAAAGTACTTCCGTTGGTTAGAGAACCAACTTTTTATTATTCAGGATTTTCCATATGCTCGGATGGATTATCGTGGTGATCCCGATATGACTCTTCCACCAAGAGAGCAATGGGATAACAGAGGTAAAAATTGTTTTTCAACATTTTAATTTTATATGTATGTTTTTGTATTTTTAACAATCGTCCAAAAACTAATAGTAAAAGTTTTTAAATGCAGATGTGGGTCCACAGCGACCAGCCGCTCTCCAGGCCTATGATCAGAGACAACCAGGTGCCGCGGCACCAGCCCCACAGGACCAGACAGCAGAGACTTTGGCTGAGTTGGAGAGCCACCTAGAGCGCTTGACTGCAGACATTCTAGAGACCAACATAGATGACATTCCACTTCGGCTTCAACGTTATGTGATTGGGGTCCCCGGACCTTTTAGGAGGTTCCTTTGTAGGGTGGCCCGTGCAGTAGTGTCCTATCGGGATCATCACCAGTGATGGGATGATCGCTTTGTAGACCCACTTTTGATATGACTTTTGATACTATTATTTTTTGTCGATCATAAGGTGTTTTTCAACCTATGATCGAGGACGATGTATATTTTAACACACTCTTATGCTATGCTATGTTATTACTATGGTTATCCTGAAAAACATGTTTATGAGATGTTTTTAAATATACTGCTTGATTCAATGCAAATGTCTATTTAACATTCGAGAAGCAATTGCATCAGCTAATGTATTTAAATATCTTGGAATGTGTTGATATGCTATGTAATCAAATTCTCGTTCCAAGAGAAGGACTCTAAAAAATAATCGTAATAATACTGGATTTCTAATGGCATAAACGCGATTAAGCTGTAATACAACGAGTTCCGAATCTAAATTAACAATCAAACTTCAAACCCCAAATGAGATGGATTCAGATAATAATTCAATCACTGCACTGTATTCTGCAATGTTGTTTGTTGTTTGACTGAGGCTTACCCCATGCATAGATACTAACTCGTCAAAGGGTGAATAGATAACCCAAGCTGCGGAAGAGATGTTCCGTGTACTATGACAAGTGCCATCAGTGAAACCAATGTATGTTTGGAGAGGCGTCGACATCTGCAATATCAAGATAAGCAGGACTAATAAAAAACACTCACTAAAGTAAAGCACACAATCTTAATCTACGAACACACCAACGTAGAAAAAACTAATCTAATGAAATCTCCATGCTATCCGTTTAAGCATAATATCGCTTTAGATAAAGCCCATTCCTAGGTTTACCTAAAGAGACACCGTCAAAATCTTCCAGCTCATATGCCCCTTTTGCCAGCTTCCGCTTGAAAATATACAGACCATGCCACATGGGTACAAATTTGCTAGCCCCTAGCTTATCGTTTGCTTGATCGTAAAGTAAAACTAGGTCGCCTTCCGAGAAATTGCGGGGTGTAACATTTCAATCATACTGAGCTTTGATGCGTTTGGCATGAGTTTCGACAGCTAATGCAGCATTGCGTCAATTCTCATCTAATTGAGCTAAGTATAATAAACGTTTTTCCTCTTCGGAAGTGGCTGGTAATAATTGCACAACAATTTGTAATGACGGGATTTCGCATTCAATGGGCAATACTGCCTCTAAAACGTGAACCAGTTGAAAGGGATTAAAACCTGTTGATGTTTTGACTGAGGTTCGGTACGCCCAAAGCGCTGAAAATAACATCTTGTGCCAATTCAACCGATGAATCCCAATGATTCGTCGGATCATGGTGACTAGAACTTTGTTAACTGCTTCAACCAGGCCATTTTCCTGTGGGTAATATGAAGTGGAACTATCGTGACGCAGGCCAAGCTGATCTGTAAGTTCAGTCATCATGATGTTTCGAAAATGACTCCCATGGTCAGTGATAATCACTTGGGGGACACTAAACCTAGCAATTATATGATTGAAAACGAAAAATCGAAGCAGTTTTGTTGTCTGCCGAAAATGTACGCATCGCTTCGGCCCACTTGGTAAAATAATCTATCGCAAGGATGATGTACGCATGCCCCCCGCCCGAGTGAGGGTTACATATAATAAAATCGATACCCCATTTTGTGAAAGGACCAATGACAATGATAGGGTGGAGAGGAGCAGGAGGAGCGCACATCTTTCAATCAAAAATTTGGCAGTTGTGACATTTATGGACGATGGTAATACAATCTTTAAACAAGGACGGCCAGAAATAGCCAGCGCGCAAAATCTTTTGGGCTGTGGCATACACAGACATATGACCGCCACACGCTCCAGAGTAGCAATCATTAAGAACCTTCTCAGCCTCATCATGAGTAAGGCAACGATGGAAAATGGAATCCACCCCACGACGATAAAGCGTATCTCCAATAATAGTGTAAGGTTGGGATTGGAATCGTATTTTATCGCGTTGATATCGTGAAGTATCAGGCCGAAAAGATTGGGTTTGGAGATAGACAATGATATCTCCATACCATGGATCAACGGTGCTGATAAGGAACAAGGATTCATCCGCAAGGGATTCTTCCGCCACATGTTCGGTATCAGCACGAGGGAAATCACACATTAGTTCCGCAAAAACTAAAGACTTCTTTGACTTGGCTTTGTCAAATTCCAAGTCAAATTCTTGCAGGATGACAATCCATTTGGAATACTTGCCCCCCAGCAATTGTTTAGTCAAAATGTATTGCATAGGGTTACAGTCAGAAATGACAGTGGTTTTGCGTAACAAAATGTAGTGACAAAAACGCTGAACAGCTTGGACTGCAGCTAAGGCCAGTTTCTCCACATGTGAATATTTTAACTCAGTTGGAGTTAGAGTCCGACTAAGATAATATATCACATGTTCACTTTCGAATTCATCCTGTTGAACTAAAACCATCCCAATTGTGGAATGGGAAGCAGCGAGGTACAAGAAGTAGTCCTGGTTGTAGTTGGGAAGATGCAATAATGGTGCATGGGTCAACGCATGTTTTAGAGCATCAAATGATTTGTCAGCTATCGCGTCCCAAAAGAATGGAGTATTTTGCTTCAACAACCGGGTGAAACCTTTCGTAATCTCGGCGTAGTTAGGAATGAAACGACGTAAAAAGTTTGCTTTCCCTTGCAAACTCTGGAGTAGGCGAAGAGTCGAAGGCGGTGGTAACTTGACAATGGCTTCGACCTTCGAAGGATCGATGCGAATGCTGACTTTCGATACAAAAAATCCCAGTAATCAACCCGTTTCGATACAGAAAACACACTTGTGCAGATTAAACCTAATCCGATAATGCCTACATCTCATGAAGATAGCTCGTAAGTGAGTGAGATGATCGGCTCTTCGCAATGAATGAGTCGGTAGATCATCGAGATAGGGCTGCACAATGTGCTTGATGTCATGAAACGCGTAAGACATTGCCCTTTGAAAAGTTGCCCCGCCGTTCTTCAGTCCAAAAGGTAATTTGCAATAAGCAAAGGTCCCCCATGGACAGATGAAAGCCGTTTTTGGTTGATCTGCAGGTAGAATGTTAATTTGATTATAAACGGAAAAACCATCCATAAAGGAGAATATTTCACTGCTGGCACAATCATCGATAATTTGATCGATATAGGGTGTGGGATAATTGTCCTTGGGACAAGCACGATTAATATCCCTATAGTCGATGCATATTCTTATTGTCCCTTGTTTTTTATTAACTGGAACAATATTCGATACCCAATCCGTTAAAGGAATTGGATAAATGAAACCTGCTTTAAATAATTTCTCAACTTCAGTTTTGATGGCAACAACTTTTCGTGGGTGTATTTGACATAACTGTTGCCGGATGGGTTTAGCATCCGGGTAGGTTTTGATTTCAAGAACAACGATTGAAGGATCGATTCCTAGCATTTCCTCATAGGACCAGGTAAACACGTCGCAGAATTCTTGAAATAGGGCTTTATATGTGTTGACTTCAGTGTCTGTACAGGAAGCACCTATGTGAATGTTTTCAACAATCCCAGGTTTGACTGGAATGTCGATAGGAACCGTGCGAGAAATATTGGCTAAATTTTGTTCAGAATCAGGATGTTTCAGTGGATTCTGTAGTTCTTTGACATATTCAGCGGTGAAAATGGATGAAAAATCATTTTCAAAATGATCAATCTCGGGTAAAAATGAAGACCTATGATGAAGATATTCCCATGGTAAGGCATCAACGGATAACAATTCCCAAATTTGTTCATCAGTGTGAATGATTTCTGAAAAAGTTGTTGACTCTGAGGTTGAAATTGAAAGTGATTTCCCATTGATCTCATTCACTAGATCAGGGTTGGTTGAATTTGAGTCGGAAAATGATTGTACTGCCTGATAAGAAAATTCAAAGGGACTCAAAGGCATAGCATCGCCAAGAGAGTCCACCTCGAATTCAAATGGAACGACCCAAGGATCGTCAAGAACAATGGATTCTAACGAAATCATATGAATGGTTGTGAAAGGAGACTGTACGTTGGGAGGAAAAAAGGAAAAAGTTCTGAGTAAACCCAAATCTTGAACTAATCCTACTCCAACATCCTTATAAGGGATAGCGGTTTTTCCAACATGTTGAATACTCTCAGCAGAGGATGGGTCGAACGAGAAATAAGTTAACTGATCTATTGTTACAATCTTTCCGTTATGTGGGAACTTAATAAGCTGAAAGACTGAGGAAACAACAGCAGTCATGGCGTAAGACCAGCTACGACCCAAAAGAAGGTTGTAATCTAGAGAGGCATCAACCACCTCCACATCTAGATTAACGGTTTTTTCTTCAACCCCTATAGGCAAATCCTATAGAATGCCATAAGGATGAAACCCTCGGCCATCAAAGGCCTTTAGAATTGTCGGGGATTGATTAAGCGTAGGAGAACCAAGGGTTTTCCAACACTGTATCGACATAATACATGTGGAAGCTCCCTCATCAATCACAGTCCTAAAACAAGGTTTGTTTTTTACTAACACTGGAATCTGAAAAGCCATTTGATGAGGAAGGTTAGGTGTACTATTTTCGAAATCGAAGACTATGAGGTTAGAGTCTTGAAGATCAACAACTCCTATAGCCGACAATAGCATTTTCCGCTGTGCTGGACATGATTGCATCACTTCCAAAGCCGACATTGCTGAAGGTGAAACAGCTAAATCTTCAACAATTTTATAATTCTGAGTAGCTCTCGCATGAGGATTGAAAGCTGACTTTCGAAGTATACCTTTAGTGGGTGGTTTGATTACTAAGTCGAGATTAGGTTTCTCGATCTGTAGTGGATCCGAACCGGACGGAGTTGAGGTTGATGGATTGGAATTGGAAGATTCGGCTTCCTTTCCACCAAAAGGACTTTTACTCTCGTAATCTTGCGATCATGTCGCAATCCTTACATGTGACATCATCATTATGGGTTCTTCTGAGGCATTAGAGGAAGAGCCTATCATTTTACTGTCTTGATTTGGAAATGGATCCTTCAAAATAGCGGGTGTTTGCGAACCTTTGATGATCTTCGCAACCTCGGCACGATGCGAACAATCCCTTGTAAAGTGCTCCTCATCACAGATGAGACAAGGATATCGAGGTTTTAGTTTCTCGTCAGTAGATTCAGGTTTCTCGGATTTCTCCTTTGAGTTCTGTTTATTCTTCTTCTTACCTTTCTTTTTGCCGTTGGATTTTGATTTGGTCGTGGATGATTCCACGACATGAACATCGACATAAATTTCAGGTGAAGACTCTCCTTTAGGGGAATCTGGTAAAGTTATTATGGAAGAAGAATTCTTGGAGGATTTCTTCTTACTTTTGGTATTAACAGTACCAATCATACCATCAGTGGCATGAGAACCTGAGGGAGGTGCAGCAATTTGATTTTGTTTCGGAAGGTCGGGGATTTTCTCATGCAACGTACCTGACTGAGTATAAACTAAGTCAAGGTACTGAGCTTGAGCAATTACTTGCTCTTCTGTAACTACTCCTGCCTTAGCGACATCTTCAGTTATCTTGGGTAATAATGATTTCACAAACCATTCTGCCAAAATTTGGTCCGAAATAAAAACTTTCACTAAACGACGTCGACGCCGCCATTCATGAACATGATCTGAAATATAAGTAGACGTCGACTGTTTTAACGAAGTTAATAATTCCGTACCATTGTCATATCAGACTGGCAGCTGAAAATGCGTAAGGAAGGAAGTAGCTAACTGACTAAAATTATAAAAGGAGCCTCGTGGCAACTCAATGTACCACTTGGCTACGAGGCCAATCAAAGTGCATTGAAAAGGACGAAGACGAATGGAATCATCTATAAGGGAATTTGATGCACACCAGAGATGGTAAGTCATCACATGATTAGACGGATCTTCTCCTGGCTTCCCCTCAAACTTAGGTATATCACTGGGCAACTTATTCGGCATTGGCGGCCAAAACGGAAGATAATTTATTGGATCGTTCGTAAGGCGCGACAAATCAGGCAAATCTAAAGTTGCTATGAACGGTAACTGACGGTTTGGATCCCGAAAACTTGGGGTCATAAGAGCAGCCCCAGGAGGAGGATGTCCAGGATAGCTTGGTATCGGATTCGCATTTGGGATATTGTATCCTCCTGGAAAACCAGCATTAATCGGACCGTACTGGGGTTGTTGAGGTTGTTGATATGTATACCCAGGGTACGGTTGATACTAATAAGCCGGGTTCTGCACAGCGGGCCCATATTAATACTGCCCCTGGTACGGTTGATAAGTAAATTGTGATTGACTTGTAACAACCGTACTAGGCCCAGGTTGTCCTGTAGGAATAGAAACCAGAGTCTGGATTGTAGGTCCAGATTGGGGTAAAGAGGCCTGAGGAGTTGATACAGGAGCAGTAGAAACTGGAGCCGCTGATACTCCAAAAACAGGTGGGGTGGATTGAACAGAAGTCGCAGCAGTTGCAGCAGAGGTTTGGGATGGAGTTCAAGGCGAACTAGGCCCAGGCTGTGGAACTACCCCAGGTGTAGCAGCTTGAGTAGTAGGTTGGACACGCTGCTGGGGTGAACTAGAAACAAAAGACTGCCCAGATTGAGATGACAACTGTGCACTGGGTTGCGGAGTCTATGGATCCCACACCACGTTCATTCCGGGGTATGGACCCATAACAGGTTGAACATATTGAGGACCAAAACCAGGTTGAGTGTAAGATTGATAATTATATGGTACATTTCCGAGTCCTTGAACAAATGATTGACCTGAAGGTGGTTGAAAACCTTGAGGTTGATATTGACCCTAAGGTTGATACTGACCTTGGGGTTGGTACTGACCTTGGGGTTGGTATTGACCTTGGGGTTGGTACTGACCTTGAGGCGTATATTGATACTGGGGTTGGCCTTGAGGTACATATTCATACTGGGGTTGACCTTGAGGAACATACTGTCCCAAAGGAACATACTGTCCTTGAGGTTGCCCCCCAGGCGGTAATGGACTGCCTTGGGGTTGCCCCCCAGGCTGTATTGGAGTACCTTGCGGCTGTCCCCCAGATGGTATTGAACTAGCTTGAGGTTGCGGATTAGTAGTAGTACCAAACATCATAAGAATTTCTTGAACACTTAACGACTTAGTTCTGTTATGACCTAGAGATACAATATAATCGATGGGTCGAGGAGAAGCTCCTGAAAACGTACCAGATACAGACTGATACCCAGGAGGAACAGAAGGACCACCATGTAAAAAAGTTTCTGGCGTCTGAGTAAACAAGGATGTCTGTCTCGACATATTCAAGGGAGGATAATAACCTCTGGGTGTTGGATGAAAAGGAAATCGAGGTGGTGAAGACGCGAGACCTAGATTTTCTAAGAAATTGGTCAACGAAATATACCAAGCGTCACCTCTAATGGGACTGAAGAAAAGAGATTCACGCTCCTTAAGTTCAATAGCCGGTTGGTTTTCAGGGATGCTTATACCTTCGTGCGGACTTGAGCTTACAATTTATTCAATAGAAATGAGTCCAGAAGGAAGATTTTTGGTGATAATATTTTCTACTCTGGGTGAACTAGGTCCACTAGAAACAGGAAAAGCAAATCCTGAAGATGGAGTAGCAGCAATTTCAGTTTCAGGCTCAGAGATTTCAGGTTCTTCGGCTACTGAACTAGTAGGAGTGATACTACCAGTAACTTCAGAAAATGAAACTGGTTCAGAAATATGTTCTGTTGCTTGCACTATATAATCAGGATGTACAATCAACGAAGACTCTCCGGCCTCCGGTGATCCAACCCTACTCCCACTAGGTGTGACAAGGGCTCGCAGCCCTTCCAGCTGACTTGGTGTAAATTCAGGAGGCTGCCCCCGAAGTCGACGGGATTGTCTCGGTAATTCAACCACGATTAATCTAATTACTTCACACGAAAACAAAGAAAAATCTCAATAAAAACACCTAAAGTCTCTAAAGAACCAAACAATTTGAACCACACGCCTAACAAATCTAGGAGATCAAACCACACACCAATAGTATCTTTCCGGATTGAAAACACTAGTTGGTGATGAAATCCAACGTCGCAGAGTCCAATACAGAAATGGCGGTTGGAACAGTTACCCTGACAACCTGCTTAATGAAACAGACTGGCACAAGTTTCTCCACTATAACCGTCTCGAGTGAAGATAACCCCCCAAAGAGTCCAAGTGATTCTAGTCGACGTTGCTCCAGGTACAGTGGATCTCCCTCACCGTCACCTAGGAAAGAATCCTAAAATATGGTCATAATCACCAACGGAAACAAATATACCTGGGGAACAGTTAGATCCGAAACGCACACAAGGGAGATAACAGCTCAATCCCCTTGAAAGGCTCCTTGACATATCCAAGGTTTACAAACAAGTGACCCTAGGCTCCTGACAATGGTTAATCCGAGGTTTACCATTTGTAATACGTGAATATCTTCTATCGTTCCCAATGAGGAAGGATTGATTCCCACACTGGTTCGGATATGATCTCATGCTTCTCCTTTAAGAGGCGCTTTCCCAGAGCATAGATGTAACAATTGGATTTTCTTCCTACCGCAAGATCGACTACTTGTTTGTTTAAACTATCTTGGAGAGTTAATTACTCCCTACTCCAAGATACTAGCCTAAGCTATGTTGGTGAAAAGAGTCATAGAAAAGAAAATGATTGCTAGATTGATTTTAATTAAGCGTTAACTTTATTGTTTGTTCTTTAAATCAATGGGTGCGGAGATGAAACTTTATGGTATGAAGACTCGACTCCAAAACACTAAAAATGCACCTAAGATGATAACAATTCTTTTTGCTTTTCAATGAATATCTAGCTAAGGAAGAGTCGAAAATGCAATGCTTGGGAAACCAAATATTTCTCTTAACCAACAATTGAAAAGAAACTTTTTTGTCTTTTCCAAAGAACTTTTTAAAACGAGGCTACTAATGAAACTTCAAAAAGAAAACCCCTTTGCTTTTTAGCAATCAACAACTACAAGAATAAGCAATTCTCTTAAGAGAGCTTTTAAGATTTCTAGAAAAACTCTAAAAACTATTGAAAATGAATTTTCAACAAGCTTGTATAATTTCTATGAAAAACTCAAAGCTATGATTGAATGTTGAGATCTAAACAAAAAAATGGATTGAAAAGACACTTGAAATGTTTTTGAGGACGTCTAACTTAGTGTTTCAGCTTCACTAAGGATCAATTTCTTCAGCTCAACAAACTAATCAAAAAAATCCAATTATATTGTAATAGAAGAAAAAATGAAATTCAAAACTTTTAATCAAGTTCAACCAAAGTTTTGCCAAAGAGACAAATAGGATCTAAGTCTCTTGACGGATAGATTCTATAAGCCAGTCAAACTCAGCAAGAAAACTAGAGAGACCAGGGTGATCTAAGGCTCTAAGGCTTCGGATCTCTGAGCTACTACAAAGACCAAGCAAAAACCAATCCAATCAATCAAAACTTCTTTGAAAATCACTCCAAACACAAATGCCAATGAAAACTAACTCAAAAGGAACTTTTGTCAAGACAAATGCAGGTCTGGGCATACACTAACAACTATGGATAAGAACTAAACCTAACTGGGTAGATGGATTTTAGGTTTTTCAAATTTTTGACAGGGGTTCGCAGGCATCCAGTAAAACCAGGTGCGGTGCTGCTCTGTGTTACACTGTAACAATGCAGGTAGGTCCGCACTGTAACAAACGCAGAGGATGCAGTCCTCTTCCAAAATTTCAAAAAATAAAAAATCAACCAGGATCTACCAGTACCCAAACGCACACCAATCAAGGCAAAATCAGAAACAAAAAATCAAGTTTCTCAAGTCAAAGCAAAGACAACACAAAATCCAAATCAAACCAGTCCCCAGCGGAGTCGCCAATTTGTTGGCCGGATAAATCGTTCTTGCGGACAAGACTGATCTCCCTAGTATCTAATGATATCTAGCAACAAAGAGAACAAGCAAACCTATTTCTCTCTAAACATGTTTCAATTCAATAATAAATACTATGAAGTGTAAAAGACCCTACCTCGGTCCAATGCTTGTTTGAGGCAGTTTTATCCCAACAGTTTCAAGCAGTTCCCATTCAATAACCTGCATACACAAACAAGCACACATCAAAGCATACCTGCGTATAACAAAACATGTTCATTATGAAGATCAAGGAGCTCATAAAACAAACCATTAGAGACAGTTCATTTAGAAAAATAAACTAGATTGTATTAACTTAATGAATAAAAGAACTTTACAACCTTTGCCTTGATGTTTCACAAGTCCTTTCCAGGGTCCAGCAGGGGTCTCCTCTACTTTGACAAGCCTCACTCACTTCCCAAATGACATGAAAGGTATGTGATCTCTCCTCTCACAAGCTCAAAAAGGAAGCCTAGTTTTCAGCAGCATTTACCCTCAAGAATCTTCAGCTTTCAACCTCTTCTACAACTAGCCCAATGCATGAATTTATAGTGCAAATGGAGGAAGTTGCAGGTCCACCATTGAAGGGATAAGTTCCTCCTTCAATGGGATAGGCACCTCATATCATGGAGTTAGCTCCCTTAGTTATGGAATGGATGAACCAAGGTGGAGCAGACTTGCCATTGTAATATTCCTTCTAGAAGTGTCTAGAAGTGACCCAAGATAAGTTTTTAAGAATGAACTCACGCCTTTTTAACTTTTACAGGGGTTCGCACCCATCACTAAATATACAGAGCGGTCAGGTTCGCAAGAAACATGACCATTAGGTGCGGCACCACAGGAAATACTAGGAGAAAGTGCGAAACTAGGGTTTGAGACATTTTTAAGGTCTTTCTCCCATTTTCAAGGATTGACATGAAGAGATGAGGTTTAAGACTTGCAAAAGAGGGATGTATGAGTATTGATGGACTCACACGAACTGTAGAAAGTCATGGTGACAATTTTTTGTGTAACACTCTAGTAACTAAGTCAAAAGATATAAACCACAGATGTCTAAAATCCATGTCGTGGACCTGCTAGCGGATGTGTTAAATATGCTCAATGAAGTTGTTAGCCCTTTTGTCTTTGGATTGGACGTGAGCCGAATCTACCCGAGTGGCTGCAAATGGCATGGCCACATCAATGGGACATAATGGCTGAAATCCCGACCCTACCTGAAAGGGGTTATGGGTCGTTGAGCTGTGGAGAGATCTGTTGTTGGGGTTGGCCAATCCCAAATGACTTGTATATTGGATGGGTCCACATGCACACCCTTCTCATCATTGATGTAGCCCGGATATTGAACCTGGGTCATGCGAAAAGTGCATTTCTCCAAATTGGTACACAACTTGTGTTGTCGCTGTGTTTAAAGGAATTGTCGAATATGGTGGAGGTGCTCTTCCCAACTCTGGCTGATGATCAAGATGTCATCTAAATACACTGTTAGCACTTGAGATTTCACCTAGGCTGAGATAGACAAACCTCAAAGCTACATCAAACCATTTCACCTCGTAGCTAGCCCTACGAGGTATGAGAAGGCTCTCTCGGGTCAAACTAAGTGGATTTTTCAATGGGAAGAGTTGACCAATTAGAAACACTGATTTTAGGCTAGTAAACTGATAAGGAGGGTTGATTTAAAGTTTTTGGGGTTTTTGGTGGCAATTGGAGGGAGTGCAAT
>APFE030980220.1:107213-133413 GCA_000404065.3 Pinus taeda
GACCTTGACACTTCAAAATCACTTTGTAAGAGCATATTTGATCACTGTAGGAAGGCTGGAAAGACTGACACTAACATACACCACCACGAATGGTGAAGGGTCGCAAGATGTTGTCCATCAATCTCATGAAGGTTCTAGGGGCATTCGTCAACCCGAAAGGCATGACCAACCATTCGAAAAGGCCCTCCTTGGATTTGAAGGCAATCTTCCACACATTGGAGGGTTTAATAGGCACATGGTGATAACTGGACTTCAAGTCAATCTTGCTGAAATATTTGGTCCCCTTAAGCTGGTCCAAATGGTCATCAATATGTGGGATTGGGTATCTGTTCCGAATAGTGATCTTGTTCAGCGCCCGATAGTCAATACAGAGTCTCCAGGTCACGTCCTTCTTTTGTACCAATACAAGCTCCCACAGGGTGATGAGCTTAGCTTGATGTGCCATTTCTGCAACAGCTCCTAAATCTACCTCTTGATCTCATAGTTCTCTAGAACATAGTATTGATAGATCAATCCATTGGGTATTGGCGTGCCCGAGGTCAGATCAATGGAGTTCTTGACTTTACTGTGCAGAGGTATCCTTGTAGGTGAGGCAAAAATGTCTTTGTACTCCTCCACGACCATGTCCATCTGCTGTTACTGTGCGAAGGAGCCTTATCTGGTAGCTGTGGCCACAACCTTCTTCTTGCCCTAAGGGCGAATCATAAGGGAAACAAATTTCCTAGTTTAAGAAATGATCTTACTACATTGCTTTACAGTGATCAAAGAGATGGTGTTTCGCTGAGCTACCTCCGGTATCCTGTACAACTTATCGCCCAAAGTAATAATCACAGAGAGAGGTCTAGACTCATATACAAAATGTCGCTTCCATAAGTATGGTTTTCCTAATAATACATAACAAACTTCAAGAGGAGCAACATCACACAGTACCTCATCCGTGAAGGGCTTGATGTTGTACATAAGGCGACATTGTTGGCTGACGCGGAGATCTCATCCTTGGTGAAGCGACCCAATGGTGTATGACTATAGATGTGTTGTCTTCAGTAGGCCCAACCACTTCATGACCTCTGCTCAAATTAGGTTGTTTTGGCTATCGTTGTCGACAATTAACTATAGTGGAGAACCCTTCACCCACATATATGAGTGAAAGAGGCGTTCCCCCTCCTATGGATATTCAAGCTCATTCTTTTGGATCTTGGTGGTGGCCACGGTGGCACTAGGATTCGCATCAATGATTTGTTTCCCTTTGTCAGTTCTGACTCAAATTCGGAACATGCGTCTAAATCGAAAGACTTCAGCTCGACCACTGGTGACTACTTGGCCCAACACTCACTTGTGTTGTGAGTGGAGCTATTATGGAACTCACACCATTTTCCCATGTCCTTCTTTGTCTTCGTGGTGTTGTTCTTTGCTTGTAGCTTCGGTGGTTTGTCTTGGGTCACCCCACATTGGCTTTGGCCTTTGCTGTGTGGTTTGGGGGCGCCTTTTCCTTGCTTTGGATTCACAGATCCAAAGTCTCACTTCTTCTATTTAAACTTCTACTCAATCTTGACAACATATCAATATGTCGTGCTGAGCGAGGAGCTGTCTAGGAACTCCATCTCTTCCTAGATGTACTTGTGTAGACAGTCGTGGTACTTGAGTACCAAATGCCGCTCAGAATCCTTGATACCCAACTTTGTGCTGATGGTATGGAAACATTTGTGAACTCTGACACATCTTGGTTCCTTCCCTGCCGTGGCGTGGTCCATTTTATGTATTTATCTTCATAGCTCCTGACAGGGTAATATTGTTCCTTGATGGCATCTCGAAAAAAATCCCAAGTGCGTGTGACTGAAGACAGTGAGGATTCCCTCTCATCCTTTTGTTCACAGTAGGTTTCCCTCCTAATATTTTCCCAATTGGAAAAGTCATGAAATGAAAAATATCTTTCCAATAGGTTCAACCATTTATCTATGGCGTCTACATCTATCTGGCCCTCAAATATGGGAATGTCAAAGTTAACTTGTACCTTAAAAGGAGTGGTGCCTCCAGAGTGGCTGTTGGATGAAGATGCGTCGCCTGTGGGTAGTCGTTGAAGGATTTGGGTAAATTTATCCATCATCATGTTCCACTGTCGCTCGAGGGCTTCCTCGAGCAATATTTTGATAGAATCTCTTGCCCCCTTGTCTTTGTTTTCTTTCGCCATAGGAGGTCATCGGGGTTTGCAAGGATGGTCTTGCAAAGATTCAACCAGATTGAACCCTAACTCCTTATACCCTAACCTCGTTGGGGACATACAAAGAAAAAGAGAGAAAGAGCAGACTACTCTGATACCACTGATTCGAACTTAAACATGAACGCAACAAAATACATATATAACCATAAATACATAGATGCAACATAAATAACACTTCATTTCATTAATATCGGAATACTGAAATACATTTAAAAACATAATGGAAATAAACTAGCTCGGGCAATGGTTGCTTATTTATGAGAAGAGATATGTCAACTACATGCCTCTTAACTGTGTTATAATGAGGCTCAAGGGCCTATTTAAAACCCTAAACAACCAAAACCTTAACCCTAGGAGATGTAACACCAAGAGTTTGTGGGCCTCGTTGGGGTTAGTTGGGCAGCCAACTTCCCGGGGTCGTAAATTGGTCATATTATCTCTGTTTTGCAAGTACGATACCTTGTTGGAAAGGTCCCTTCAAGTAATACAAGATTTGCAGCAAGCCCATGTAGTGGACCTCAAAAAAAAGTGTCGTTTAAGGGGTCAAAACTACTTTAGAAGTTCCGGACCCAAAAAAACTGCTAAAAATAGTAAATGCTGAAATAAACAAGGAAACAAATGAAACCGATTAGAGGTCTAGGTGGAATAGCTGGGTGGCCACCAATATCCACCTGGATCAATAATGAAGCCTAAAATGTATACTAAGTTTGGGGTTGGAACCTTCGACCTTCCTCACTGACTTTAGTGCCTTTACCAATCCGCCCAACGACTCATGTTGTATAGTCCGCCTAGTTAATTACATAATACTTCGACTCATTTGCGCAGTGAAGGATGATGAAGGGTGAACCAGGTTAGAACCCTGAGCGGGGGTATCTTTAGATGCCAACAAGATTTCTTGAGGGCGAGAGGTGCCAGTGTCAGATTTTGACAAGTCGATAGTCATTTTTGCATTTTTTTTTTTCGAGGAGTCCAACCATGTGGTCTATTTATCCATCTGAGTAGTAGAAATTCAGGCATCCAACAACAAAGAATCTTTGTAGAATCTTGTGGAATCTAAAAGATTCCCTTGGAGGCTAATTTCTTACCGAGGTAGAATGATGCCAACTTTATAGTCATTTGTCATAGAATTTCGTAGGGAGCACAATGGTGTTCTTAGAATCTTCATCCAAGCAGCAGATTTTTTTGCCATCTTCAGGAAGGAACCTTTGGGGGGAATCTTCAAGATTCCCGAGGGTACAAAATTTGGTGGTGTCAGAAAGGGGCAAAGTTTATAGTCATTTGACATGATTTTGCACCATGAATTCAGCAATGGTGTCCATCTCAGTAGATTAGTTTTGCATTTTTTGGCCATCCCCAAAAGTGGAGGTATATGATATAGTTATGTTATGTGTTTCTTCTAATTTGTTAAGATGATGTTTTTGTTGTTGAGATCCTTGTTATTATTATGTTGAAAGGATGATCGTATGCCACATCATGTGAGAATTTATTAGCTTGTCATGCTGAAGGAGGTGTTGAAGTTTCTAAGTTTACTTAGTTTAGAAACCCTTCATGCACATTTTCTTATTTCTTCCTACCTACTTGTTATTTTTATTTAACAAGTTATTTACAAAGTAAATACTAAAAATAAACACCAGTGCATGCTCAACATATTACAGATCAACAACTAAAAGAAACAAGAACAAACACACCACATGACACCATTATTTTTGGACCAATGTCCCCAGAAAAACCTAATGCAGGAAAATCGGTGTAGATGTCTGAGGGTTTTCTTATTAAGCAATATCAGAGTACAATATGGGTGCCGAAACTAGCCTACCCAACAAAGAATTTCCTTGACAGCTATACCTCACACTTTGAGAGAAATCTCCTAGCTGAAACCCCGGAAAATCCTTCTGGCAGCTTTCTAGCACAAAACTGCTCTACAACCCCAGCGTTTGCCTAATCTGGACTGCGTCATCCCCTCTCTATCTCACGCTAGCCCTGCGTTAGCCTTTCTTGGCTTGTGTTAGCCCTAGGAAGCCCTGTGTCAACTTTCTGGGCCTCTGTGTCAGACACACTGGCCTCTCTGGTGCTCTACGCAACACTTGGCTGCCTCTCCGTGGCCCTGCGTGAGCCCTTGTTGGCTCTGCGTCACTCTCCTTAACTGTTGTGCTGCTCTCCCGACACAATCTCTGCCTTCGCTGTTTCTCTGTACTCAATTCCCCTCAATTGAACTCCCGATCACTGATTCTATCTCTCTTAGCAAACCCCGCTCTAGAGAATAGAATGACAGATCATCTGGTGTACTCTCCAAGTGACCCTCAAGCCTCCTCTTATACTTTTCCTGTTGACATCTCAATGGCCGAGATTAAGTCCTTAATCAACGGCTAAGATTATAACTAGCTTGATCCATGTCTTTTGGACCATTCTAACACATATTCATATTAATACACATTAATATTTTATTTTCCCTAAGTTTAGGCTTAGGGACTCCATTAAAAATATTAGTTATTTTAATATCTCTTGGTCTGTTTAGAATCTGCCCAAATCCTTTCTCGGTATTGGAGATCTCATGTGTCCCAACATCTCCACCAAATTTCGTGGCTAGAGCACATTCGATGCTACCCCAAATCAACACTCCCTCTTAGCGAGGATTGTGCTCTAGCAATACTCCTCATTGAGTATTACTCTGATCATTCGACATCGGTACCTGTGATGACGCTAGGCCTTCCTTTCCAACATCCTCTACATTGTTTCCTCCTGTATTGTTGTCCATCGTTCTGCCACTGCCACTGCTGCATCTGTACGATAACTCCCTCTGCATCTATGTTGCTGCTGGTCCTTTCTCCCACCACTGCATCCGCACTACACCTCCTCTCATCATGCTGCCCAATGCTGCACTATAACTCAATTACTGAGAAGTAAGTAACTAATCTCCCAACTGACCTCCCTGTTGGGCTAAAAACACCCACTGATGCTGAAGCTCCCTTTGCTATTGACAAGTGCTCGCTAACTCTGACCTCTATGATGTTGCAACAACTCCTTGCATCTCACACCATTGCACACCTCTATGTGCCTCCCTGCACTGGTGCAACACGCCTGTGCCTCTCGCACTGTTGCAGCTTGCTATCCCTGCACTGTCTTGGGACTCTTGCACTATAGCTCTCTCTGCCGCTCCATCTGCATCTGTCTCTACCCACTCATCCAGTCCTGCTACTCCTCGACGAAGCTCTCATAGCAAGGTCTAATCCAAGAGGTTGGGTACCTCAAGGATCCTACTCCTTATCGCCTGTAGTCTGCCTGACTATAGCTCGATGTATCCCCACTTCCGCTCAAGTGGTGCATGTGCACTCATGGCATAATCATCCTCTGTTAAAACTTCTTTCTTTGCTCGTGCTGGTGTTGCCTTAATCTCAAAAGACTCTCCCTTACTCTTCTTCCTTGGGCACTAGGTTGCATAATGACCCATCTCCCCACAGTGGAAGCACTTGATCTTGGAGAGGTCTTTCTTCTTCCGCTTCTCCTGCTTTCCCTCAGATGCTAGGGCCACATCCTCCTCCTCCTCCTTGACCTTGATCCCTTTGCTGCTGCTACCTGTCTTCGACTATCGTTTGATCTCTTCCTGGCGAAGAGCTGCTCACATCTTGTCCCAAGGTAGGAGAGTCCCTCTGCCCAGGATACTCTGGACAAACACTTCCCAATCTTCTGAGATAGCATTCAAGGTTGTCCTCACCATAAGCTCCTGATCCGGTGTTGCTCCTATAGCAGTCAACTGGTCTCGGATCTCATTCAATCCTCCGAGGAAGGTGTGAATCAATTGACCCTTCTTCATCTGATACAACCTCATCTGGTCCTGGAGCAACATTCTTCTCTGCATAGAAGTATGCTGGTACAGGTTCTTGAGAGCCTCCCACATCTCAACTGCCATTTCCTTCTCAGCTATATGTGGTACCACATGATACTTGACCCCGTAAAGGATAATGCACTTGGCCCTTGCCATCGCCTCTTTGTACTTGTTGTTATCATTGGGGTCAACTGGGATAGCTATAACCTTCAAGGCAGAGTTCTTGACACGATTCCTGTCAAGCATTGATAAGATTCTGGCCTTCCAGACTCCGAAGTTCGATGCTCCATCCAGTCTATCCTAGTCTCTTACCCCGTGAAGTGCCATGACACTACTCTACTTCCCTCTTGGAATTTCTCTGTTTGACTACTCTAAGTCTCTACTTCTTGTTTGGAAGTTCTCTTCTGGACTCCCTCTGAGTCCTGATTTCCCTCCTGGAAACCCTTCTGTTGCTTGTCAAGATGCCCCCTACTATGATCGTCTTATACAACTGCATTGCTGATCCAAGTTCCTCGACTAGAAACCCTCAGTAACAACTCCTTTGGCCTTGCTCTGTTAGGTACTGTTCTGACTACAGTACCTCACCAACTCCACTCTGCATATTTCTGCAGCCTTCTAGACTCCAGCAACTGCCTCTCTGTGAACTGCGTCAGCCCCTCTTTGCCTCACGTTGGCTCTGCGTCACCCTAGATGGGTCTGTGTCAGCCCTAGGATGCCCTGCGTCAGCCCTTTGGCCCTCTGCGCAGCAATGCTGGCCTCTCTGAGGCTCTACGTAGCTCCCGACTTCTTCTGCATGGCTCTCGCTGGCTTGCGTCACACTTCTTGGCCTCTGCGCTATTAGAAACAACTTCATCACCTTAGGACAACTGTTTTCTGCTGCTATTGCTCCGCTCAGCTAATGTCTCTTAGTCCTCCTGTGATTTGCAATCACGCTCTGATACCATGTTGAAGTTTCTAAGTTTACTTAGTTTAGAAACCCTTCATGCACTTTTTTTGATTTATTCCTACCTACTTGTTATTTTTCTTTAACAAGTTATTTACAAAGTAAATACTGAAAATAAACATTAGTGCATGCTCGACATATTACAGATCAACAACTAAGAGAAACAAGAACAAACACACCACATGATACCATTATTTTTGGACCAACGTCCCTGGAAAAACCCAATGCAGGAAAACCGGTGCAACTATTTGAGGGTTTTCCTATTAAGCAATATCAGAGTACAATCTGGGTGCCGAAACTGGCCTACCCAATAGGGAATTTCTTTAACAGCTATACGTCATAGTTTGAGAGAAATCTCCTGGCTGAAACCCTGGAAAATCCTTCCGGCGCTCTCCAGCACAAAACTGCTCTACAACCCCAACGTCTTCCCAATCTAGACTGCGTCAGCCCCTCTTTGTCTCACGCTGGCCCTACGTCAACCTTTCTTGGCCTGCACCAGTCCCACGAGGCCCTGCGTTAGCTTTCTGGGCCTCTGCGCCAGACACGTTGGCCTCTCTAGTGCTTTGCGCAGCACTTGGCTCCCTCTGCGTGGCCCTACGTGAGCCCTTGCTGGCTCTGTGTCACTCTCCTTGGTTGCTGCACTGCTCTCCTGACACAATCTCTGCCTTCTCTGTTTCTCTGTACTCAATGCCCCTCAGTTGCTCTCCCGATCACTGATTCTATCTATCTTAGCAAACCCTGCTCTATAGAATAGAATGACTGATCATCTGGTGTACTCTCCAAGTGACCCTCAAGCCTCCTCTTATACTTTTCTTGTTGACATCTCAATGGCCGCGATTAAGTCCCTAATCAACGACTAATATTAGATCTTGCTTGATCCATGTCTTTTGGACCATTATAACACAAATTCATATTAATACACATTAATATTTTGTTTTCCCTAATTTAGACTTAGAGACTCCATTAAAAATATTAATTATTTTAATATCTCCTGATCTGTTTAGAATCTGCCCAAACCCTTTTTGGGTATTGGAGATCTCATGTGCTCCAACCTCTCCACCATATTTCATTGCTAGAGCACATCCGATGCTACCCTAAATCAACAGGAGAGCCCATTTGAGTGAGAGTTCCTATAGCACGTCTCATGGAGAGACATGCCACGCTTGTTGAGGGAATTTGCTCATATGAGTGAGAGTTCCTGATAACTTATTGTGGAGAGACATTCGACTCTGATTAAGGGTATTTTCCTTTTAATGACAAAAATATACCATGTACACCATCATCTTGCAACACTAATGAAGCGGCCTCCCCACTCTTGACACAAGGGCCCGGAGACGTAACCCACACCCGGTGAATTTCGTTATCAATGTGTTTATATTCTTGATTTGATGGCTGTCTTTATGTTTCATCTTCTATAAAGCATGCACATGTAGTTGTTTATGTAGTTGGTTAATTTTGGTAGCTGAAGATATCCAGATCATTCGGTCATCACATTGACATTCCTTATAGGCCTTGAGCACTATGACCAACACCGACACCATGCGTACATGTCACATGATCTCCCACAAATTATCGACTATCTATACTCATATCGTACTTTGTTCATGAATCCCCTTAACAACAAAGCAATCATAGGTTCCAATCACACTAGTGGACACATACAACAAGGAATCAAACACCTCCATATCAGTGGTCTCTTGCAAAATGAACACACTCAACTCCTTCACAAATCTGGTATTTCTGAGACGTGGCTCTTTCAGAGTCTATTACTACCTCTACGTATGCCACGAATTTGTAAATAATGCAAAAAACATGCTTGGTACACTTTTGTTTATAAACACCGACCAAATTAACTACTCATGACAATCCCACCCTTGTTTGACTTGACAAATAGTCAATCGACTAATCTCTGCGTGGTTGTTGGCAGACGACTTGACTCAATTGCACTAGGGATTTTTAATTTCAGCCCTCATGAATTCAACTTCAGTGGGACATAACTAAACTCCCTGGGTTTGATGACTTGGCCTCAATACTACAATGAACAAGGGAATCAACTTCTGCTAAGATACATAGAGAGATAAATTCGACCTTTGAATAATGATTTGGCGTGTCAAAATGATACTACAACCCCTTTGAACAATAATTCATCTTCAATTCAACGTCTTTTATTTCACGTGCGATATGTGTTTATCCCTGTAGTGGCACTTCAATAATCTACCCTAGAATAGTCTTTTTGACCTCAAGTACATTTGGCTCCATCTGCAATAAACCCTCAGGCTGGCAAGAAAACTAACTCTGATATCAGTGTAATATCCCAAATGAAATATTTTGCTGAAATCCAACTCAACGAAAATTAATCCATAAAAATGATCATTTATTTAAAGAACATTGCCATGTAAAAAGATAACCAATAGAATACAACAAATTAACAACAACATGAACATGAACAATCTCAACTTTTATTATAATAGTAAACTGGGGTTTACATGTTGATACAACAAAATAGTTGAGATGGAAAACTGGCTTCAAGAATCTACTCCAATGTTATGCTGACCCTCCAAACTGAACTGAAATGCCACTGCTAAGCTCTCCTGTGAACTTTGGATGAATTCACTAAGGGGAGATGGGTACTCGCTCAATCTCACTAAATCACCCAAGGGTTTCCATACTGGGGCTACAAATGAAGTAGAGAACCAGGTTCTCAAACCTCTCATACAAGAAGAAAGATCAAATCCAAGATGTCCTCTAATGGCCTCCTCCTCCTCTTTTATAGATATGATGGACCCCTCTAGAAATTCTTATTTTATTATTATTTTAATCATTAAGCACATTTCCCTCTTCTTAATTCAATTAAAAAATATTTTTAATGTGGGAAAATGGTAATTTGGCCATCATGCCTCCTCAGGCCATTGAAAATCCCCATTAAGCATCCCATCTTGTAAATCTTCTCGTTCTGGTTCCAATGAGCTATTACACTAAGGTGTTCCATTAAGTGTTTTTCTCGGAATGCCACCTTAAGCATAGTTAATTGAGTTAGGCATAATAATAGCCCCGTTTTATGGGAATTATAAGAATGCAATGGAATGAGAAGCGGGTTGTGCAAAATCATTCCTGATGATGGAAGATGGCAAGTGAACTCCTCGAGGCCCCATAAAAAATCTCCAAAAGCCCTTGGGCCCGTTGATGAAGTAAACCTGCATTTGTGACTTGTCTACCTCCAACCCTGAAATTCCGTCCTAACCATGCCATAAGGAACACCAGAAAAAAGGAACATCATAATTTGTTACACTTCATATTTTCTCATGGAACTATCATGGTTTTCCGTGTTGTGAAGAGCCTATGTTAAGTTGGATGTTAAGTGACATTGATATTGTTTCTCTAGTTGAAATTTGGGAGCTTGAAGAATCTAAGTTGCCTAGCATTGAAATATTTGTTTTGTAGTTGGCTTGGAACAACAAATCTTCTAAGATAGGGATTGGAGCAATTGCTTTCTACATAAAAATGAACATTTCTCCTCACATTCAACATCATAAGAAAGACCATCTAAATTAGTACATTTGCATGGAGATTTCAGATATTTAATGCTAAGAAGTTTTATATAGTAGTAGGTTACTTTGCACTCATCAATTCTACTTTCTATAAGAAAAACACCCTAAATAAAATTTGCCCCCATAAAAACTTATAACAAGATATTTACAACCTAAGAAATGAAGGTAGTATCCTCCTGTTTGGAGACTTTAATGCCATAACTACAACTAACCATGTTATTCTTCTAAGCAATGATTTCAACCCTGATCTTCTTTGGCTAGATGGATACCTTGCTTTAGCTATTAAAACCAGCTAAAACTGGCTTTGCTAGAGAATCCATTAGGAATGCCTCTAATGAATCCTTAAATTTGGATATGATAAAAATTTAAAAAGTCTTAATTAAAAGGGAAAAAAACACACTACATAAATAGAAAGCAAGAGAAGCATACACACATATTAAAGCTAGATCTTAAGATATTTTGGAGGAAAATATTGACCTGTAAAACTAAAGAAAATAAAATGATTACCATGAAGGATTAGAAGTCCTACTATTGCTAAAATATGAATGTATTCTCACTTGCTACTAAGCATTGGACAATTCCCAAGACATTATGGAATGTGAGATTATGTCATCTTTGTGACACTAAAATGGTTAAAGATGAAATACACTTTTTCCTAAAGTGCCCTGCATATACCCAAATTAAATCACAATTTTATTTTTTTAATACATAATAAAAGTTAAAAAAAATTTAATCAATGAACATTAATTATAATCATCATCATTTTAATTTTTTTAATAAATACTTATTTATCATATGTGTCTAGATTTATGAATACGTACATTTTTTCGCACTTTGTTAAATACATCTTATTATATTATAAAATAGAGATTTCACACTTATTCATATGGTTTAAATCTTTTGGAAATAAACTTTTAGACCATTCATTTCCGAAAGATTCCAGCAATATATCTTATTATGTTCTTTTTGCAAGATTATATGGAAATAAATGCATTTCTCGTTCTAATTTCATTGATAAAACACAAAGTTCCATCCTTTATTCGCTTTGATCACTTAATGTAATTATCCATGTCCGGCTAAGGTATCCAGGTGGTACGACGGTATTTGAGGATTGCGCTAAACAATTACCGACCTTTATTGGTGGAAAGAAAGACATATTTCCGTTCGAATTATGGTCGGAAAAACAGTAAGATCTACCCATCTGGCATGGCATCTTTGCTGGTGTCTGCTACTTCCCCGGTTTCCTTTTCCATTGCGAAGAGGAACGTGTTTGGGGCGCCGTGGAGGCAACTGAACTCTTCAATCCGTCGGAGCCTCAAACAGAGCCTTCTCCAAACTCATCGTAAGTAACACCATTTTTTTTGTGAAATTCTGATTTTTGTTGAAAACTTGAAAGCATTTGTTCGCAGGAATATAAGCATCCAGAACAATCTTGTGCACTGAGTGAAACGAAAGCAGCTGTTGCTACATTGCATAAAGGGTACGTTTTTTTGGGAATTTTAAGATGACGACGACGATGGTAGTGGTTCCTATTCACTGAATCAATTTTAGCTGGTTAGATCCTCAAAAAATTAATATACTGCCTTATGATTTGAGGGTAGAAGCGTACCAAAATCTTTATAATTTTGGGGAGTTAACCTGTTATGGAAATCATTGGTATTATATATTTAAAAAAAAAAATTAGAATAAGATTTAATGTGCATACGCATAAGGCATTTTAATACAAAGACAATTTGCTTTTAGTCCTCCAACTTATTAATATCAAATAAGAGAAAATTAAAAAATATCTTTTTCCCAATGCCAATGATGAACATCCACTAACAGCTTGAGTGGCTCCATGCTAGGGTAAATAACCCTTCGTCAGATACCTTTGGTCTGACATCCTGTTCATGTTCTGTCTCAATGAATTTACTGTGTAATGATTTATCTGGATTTTGTCTTTTTGAATGATTCGACTATCACTATGCTCTACGAAAGCACTTTGAAGATTTTGTGTTTAGGTGTTCTTGAATTTACAAGAAGATTACAATACTGGTTGGAAATTGACAACTAATTATGTAAATTTGGGTAAAATGTATTAGTTATTAACAAGTTGGTTTTATACCGAAACATCGGTTATGTAATTGAGGAGGCTCATATAAAACTGATGAATGCCCAAACTATTGTAAGGAGAATCATTTATTGATTGAATAGAGATTCCAATCCCTTGCCCTGTGGATGTTTCCTTGACACTCTGTCAGGGTTTTACCACGTAAATCCTGAGTTATTAGTTGTGTGGTTGTATTCAGTTTCCTGTCTGTTACATTCCTTTGTTGATTAATTTATAACTGTAAATGCCTTCTTGCTTGATCAATAACTCATCTAACAACAATTGGTATCAGAGCCATCATATTACCCAATCCGTAGTAGATGCCGGTTTAAATCAACGGGGCAGCAGAAGATTACGGGAGGAAACGCAGTTTTTATTTTAAAGAAAAGGAAACATAGTTTTTTTTTTTAAGTTGCTGCTTAGCAGAGTCCATCCCGATGTTGCAGAGGAGGGCTTTGCCTACCGCCGTCGTGGAGTGCTAAAGCCGTGCTGGAGGGCGTAGCTTGCCGCGGACCTGTCGTGGAACGCTGAAGCCAGAGCTGTGCGTTGAGGAGGGGCTCCAGAGCCTTGCAGAGTCGTTGAAGTTGTGACCAGTCCGGTGCATGCTGCCAGGAAGTGTGCGGAAGTGTGCTACCTCTGCGTGCTACCAGAGCAGAGAGATTCGACTCTAGTGTGTGCTACCAAGAAGTGTGCTGCCTCTATGTGCTGCCAGAGTCGTCGAGGAGGGGATCTAGAGCCTTGCTTGATTGCCGCCAGAGAAATTCGACTAGCGACTAGCAGAAATAAGTCCGGGCCGCTAGAAGAAGAGCCGTTGAGGAGGGACCCCAGAACTTGGCTTGCTTGTCGCCAGAGGAATTCGATCAACAGAAATAGATTCGGGTATTTTTTTTTAATAATTTGAAAGAAATTTTTTCGAGGAAATTTTTCTAGAAATTTGTTCAAATTTGGAGGAAAGAAAAACAAAGGGATTTGTTCAAATTTGGAGGAAAGAAAAACAAAGGGTTTTTCATTAAAATTTGAAGGGAAGAAAAACAAAGGATTTTCATTAATTTGAAGGAAAGAAAAACAATCTTTTTGTTAAATTTGTTGAAGGGTTTCTTTGTTTAAAAAAGGGGGGATTTTTTTTTTTTTGAATCCAAAAAAAGTCTTTTTTTGGAAGAAAGGGAAACCAAAAATAAACCCTAGTTGAAAGACTGAAATCCCAGTAGGAAAGAAATGGCCAAGATGTTGAATGCAAAATTCGAGGTGGAGAAATTCACTGGCAAGAGCAATTTTACTCTTTGGAAACTGAAAGTTAGGGATTTTCTTGTGCAACAAGGGTTGCACAAGGCATTGGATGGGGCAAATAAGAAACCTGCAAGCATGACTGATTTGGACTGGGAGGACTTGGATGCCCGAGCTCTCAGTATCATCAGGTTATGCCTGGCGGATGAAGTTCTCTTCAACATTGTTGAAGAGAGTACAACTTCAGGTTTATAGGAAAAACTGGAAAAACTATATATGACAAAGTCGTTAACCAATAGAATTTATTTGAAAAGACAACTGTACAGTCTTCGAATGAAGGAGGGTTCAAAAGTTGCAGAACATTTGAATGTTTTTAATACACTTATATGCCAATTAACAGATATGGAAGTTAAAATTCAAGAAGAAGACAAAGCTATAACCTTGCTGTGTTCTCTGCCCGAATCATGGGATCACTTCGTAACTTCAATCAGCTTGAGCACCGCTGATTCTTTGAAAAAATTTCTGGATGAAGTTCTCTTCAACATTGTTGAAGAGAGTACAACTTCAGGTTTATGGGAAAAACTGGAAAAACTATATATGACAAAGTCGTTAACCAATATAATTTATTTGAAAAGACAACTGTGCAGTCTTCAAATGAAGGAGGGTTCAAAAGTTGCAGAACATTTGAATGTTTTTAATACACTTATATGCCAATTAACAAATATGGAAATTAAAATTCAGGAAGAAGACAAAGCTATAATTTTGCTGTGTTCTCTGCTCAAATCATGGGATCACTTCGTAACTTCAATCAGCTTGAGCACCGCTGATTCTTTGAAATTTGAATAAGTTGTGGGAGCTCTCTTGTTTGAAGAAGTACGAAGGAAATCCAGTACTGAACCAGCTGCATCTGAAGCCATGATAGCTAGAGGATGGTCAAAGGAAAGAGGAGAAAAAACAAGGGGGTCTTCCAGATCTAAATCAAAGGGAAAGAAGTGTAAGGCAAAATGTTGGTACTGCAATAAAATTGGACACCTGAAGAAAGACTGTTGGAAACGACAAGAGTCTGATAACCCGAAAAAGGAAGCAAATTAGGTTGATTCAGGTATGATAGATGAAGTTTTATCTGCTGAAGAATTATGTATGATAGATGAAACTTCATGTAATGTCTCTCAGGGTGTTGAAAGCTGGCTGTTAGACTATGGTGCTTCTCATCACATGTGTCCACATAGAAATTGGTTTACTTCATATGAAAATGTAAATGGTAGTTTTGTGTTTATGGGTAATAATGTATCATGTCAGACTGTTGGGATGGGAAATATCACGATATTAGTGTTAGACATGTACCTGATTTGAAGAAAAATATAATTTCTTTGGGAGTGTTGGATTCGGATGGTTATAAGTTTACGGGGCAGAATGGAGTGCTGAAAGTCTTTAAAGGCGCCCTAGTTGTTATGAAAGCAGAAAAGGTCGGAAATCTCTACAGACTCAAAGGAACTACTCAGGTCAGTGAAGCAACGATTGTGTCAGAAAAATAAGAAGAAGGTACTCGCCTATGGCATCAGCGATTGGGTGATGAGGACGAGATTCTGGGGTGAACCAAAATCCCAATTCCCCAATAAAATTGTTCTTCAGGCCTGTGGGTTATGGGCACACGAAGCCTATCTAAAACTTCTCACAGTCTCAATTGCCTTATGGGCCAATAAGTCATTCATCTTTTCAAGAACTGTGCTTTGTTCTTGGAACACTAAAAGCCCTCGCCAGAACAAACCAGGCGACGTTCTTATCATTCTTCATCCACATACGAGCTTTCTCTTCAAGGTTCTTTGCTGCTATTACTTCCACAGATTTCTTGCTGCCGCCCCTTCTTTTGGAATTCACAATAAGATGATGCAGTGCTCGCAAGAGTTTCACATTCAGACTTGAAAGCCTGCCGCTCTCTTCGAAGTGCATCTTCACGAGCTTCAACTTCCTGTAATTTTCTTTCTACATCAGCCATTTTACAGTTGGCTTCTGCTTGCAGGGCTTCTCCGGCATGCAACCTTGATTCAACTGCAAGAAACTTTTCTTCGGTAGCGGCCACCATCTCACGAGCTTGTGCCAGTTTATTGTCAGATATAAACTTTAATTCAGCACATTCAGCACACATCTCATGTAAAGCCTTCTCAAGATCAGCTATGCATTGCTTCTTAACACCTAAAGCTTTCTTCGGGCTTTCTTCTTGCTTCTCTGCTTCAGCTATAGCAGTTGAAAGTGCAGCTCGTTCACGCTTAAATTTCTCTTCATCCTCACTTGCAGAAAGCTTCATTTGTTCATATTTGGATGTCCATTCCTTGCGCTCTATTAAAAGAAGTCCCATATTACATTGATAATCATATAGCTCAGATTCCAATTTCGTAATGTAGGCAACTAAGAAGGTTTTGTCTTTCTTTTGGAGAGTCTCTTCAATAGCGCAGACACAGGCAGGTCTAGTTTGTCTGCCAAATGCTGGTGGAACAATTCAAACAAAAAACAAAATACACAAAGACGCATTTCCTTGTAAATTCTCAAAGACCCGTTTTTCATTATTTACAAACTTGGTTACAATTTAAGGCATCTTAGCCTTAATCAAGATTTCTCCAGCAACTACATTTTTGCCCTCTCTCCCATGCACAGGGTTTTCTCCTCTCTTTCTTTTTTTTCACTCATGAATCCTTCAGTTCTTGTTATACATACATTCATCTTTAATTGATTTTTTAAACTAAAATTAGTTCATTAACTGAGTCTTGTTCAAGGTTGGCCTGGTTTGTGGAGGTTTGCCGTTACACCAAAACCCGTAGGTGTTGGTAAACGTTACAAACCAGTAACTAGGATCCCTAGGGTGGAAATTACGGATTCTATAGAGGTGCAGTGATTTTTCCAACACCCCCCCTCAAACGCAACTCGGGGGAATCGAACCTGGGTCCAAGCTCTGATACCATGGGAGGTTTGTTGTTACACCAAAACCTGCAGGTGTTGGTAAACGTTACAAACCAGTAACTAGGATCCCCAGGGTGGAAATTACGGATTCTATAGAGGTGCGGTGATTTTTCCAACATGGTTGTCCATGTGTCTTCTTTCTCTAATTTTTTTTCACTGAGGTGTCCACAAAAATTATGACCTTTTGGTCATATGCTCCCGAGGTACAAAAATTATGACCTCCTGGTCATATGTGTTTCCTTATCAATTCTACCCATTGTTTCACTTCTTCAGTGGAATTGCCTTCTATGAGCTGCAACCAAACCTCTGCCATAGCAAGTCCTCCCTGCTACCAGATGCCCTACCAAGCTTCTCCTGAGCTTAGTCCTCTTGGCATCGTTGTGGTTCTCTCCTCTCAAACCAATTGAGCACTCCTGCTCCAGGTTTGCTGCAATTTCTCACCTTCACCAAATAAATTAAAAAAATTACAAGCTCACAAATCTTTAGCAAACTGTACCTCTTCTATATTCGCATGCAAAAACTCCTTTTCACAGGAAATCTTTTCTCGCTCTGATACCACTTGATGGGGACGAGATTCTGGGGTGAACCAAAATCCCAATTCCCCAAAAAAATTGTTCTTCAGGCCTGTGGGTTATGGGCCCACGAAGCCTATCTGAAACTTCTCACAGTCTCAATTGCCTTATGGGCCAATAAATCATTCATCTTTTCAAGAACTGTGCTTTGTTCTTGGAACACTAAAAGCGCTCGCCAAAACAAACCAGGTGACGTTCTCATCATTCTTCGTCCACATACGAGCTTTCTCTTCAAGGTTCTTTGCTGCTGTTACTTCCGCGGATTTCTTGCTGTCGCCCCTTCTTTTGGAATTCACAATAAGATGATGCAGCGCCCGCAAGGGTTTCACATTCAGACTTGAAAGCCTGCCGCTCTCTTCGAAGTGCATCTTCATGAGCTTCAACTTCCTGTAATTTTCTTTCTGCATCAGCCTTTTTACCATTGGCTTCTGCTTGCAGGGCTTCTTCGGCATGCAACTTTGATTTGGCTGCAAGAAAATTTTCTTCAGTAGCGGCCACCATCTCACGAGCTTGTGCCAATTTATTGTCAGATATAAACTTTAATTCAGCACATTCAACACACATCTCATGTAAAGCCTTCTCAAGATCAACTACGCATTGCTTCTCAACACCTAAAACCTTCTTCGGGCTTTCTTCTTGCTTCTCTGCTTCAGCTATAGCAGTTGAAAGTGCAGCTCGTTCACGCTTAAATTTCTCTTCAGCCTCACTTGCAGAAAGCTTCATTTGTTCATATTTGGATGTCCATTCCTTGCGCTCTATTAAAAGAAGTCCCATATTACACTGATAATCATATAGCTTAGATTCCAATTTTGTAACGTAGGTAACTAAGAAGGTTTTGTCTTTCTTCTGGAGAGTCTCTTCAATAGTGCAGACACAGGCAGGTCTAGTTTGTCTTCCAAATGCTGGTAGAACAATTCAAACAAAAAACAAAATACACAAAGACGCATTTCCTTATAAATTCACAAAGACTCGTTTTTCATTATTTACAAACTTGGTTACAATTTAAGGCATCTCAGCCTTAATCAAGATTTCTCCAGCAACTACATTTTTGCCCTCTCTCCCATGCACAGGGTTTTCTCCTCTCTTTCTTTTTTTTTTCACTCATGAATCCTTCAGTTCTTGTTATACATACATTCAGTTTTAACTGATTTTTTTAACTAAAATTAGTTCATTAACCGAATCTTGTTCAAGGTTGGCCTAGTTGTCCATGTGGTTGTCCACGTGTCTTCTTTCTCTAATTTTTTTCCACTGAGGTGTCCGGATGCTCTTGCATCATTGGGTCACATGAGCAAGAAAGGTCTTCAGGTACTGATGAAACGTAAATCACTTCCTGATTTGAAATTCTTGAAGTTGGATTTATGTAAACATTGTGTGTACGGAAAACAGTGTAAACAGAGATTTAAAATTGGGAATCATAATAGTAAAGATATTTTTAGACTATATTCATTCTGATCTGTGGGGACCATCTCCTATTGTATCATATGGAGGTGCTCTATATTTTTTAACGTTTATTGATGATTTCTCCTGTAAAGTTTGGGTCTTTATGCTAAAAAAGAAAGCTGATGTATTCAATGTCTTTAAACAATTTAAAGCAATAGTAGAGAAACGAACAGACAAATCAATTAAATGTTTAAGAACTGACAATGGTGGTGAATTCATTTCAATAGAATTTGAACAATACTGTAACAATGAAGGAATTGTTAGACACAAAACTGCTGTTTATACTCCTTAGCAAAATGGTGTTGCTGAACGTATGAATTAGACTCTTATGGAAACAGCCAGAAGCATGATCAACAACGCTAACTTGCAAAAGGAGTTGTGGGTAGAAGCAGTATCCACTGCTTGTTATTTAGATAATAGATCACCTTCAGTAGCAATTAATTGTAAAATTCTTGAAGAGGTTTGGACAGGTCAGTCTTGTGATTATTCACATTTAAGGATATTTGGTTGTGATGCTTATTCTCTTATTCCTAAAACTCAGCGTTCAAAATTAGATCCAAAATCGAAATGTTATGCCTTTGTTGGGTATGACTATGCAGTGAAAGGATATAGGTTGTGGGATCCTACATCGCGGAAGATAGCCATTAGTAGAGATGTAACATTTGATGAATCTTCTTTTTTAAAACCAAGTGTTGAAAGAATTGAACAGGAACAGGTATCGCCAAATCAACAAATTCAGTTGGAGGCTAGACCTTTCGATGATAGTCAAAAGGAAGAAAAGACTTCTGGAGAAAAAGTTGTTGAAGATACAAAGGAAGTTGTTGAAGTTTCTGAACCAGTCACTCTAAGAAGGTCTACAAGGGAAAGAAAAACTCCCAAAAGATATGAAGATTCTGCTTCATCTTTTGCTTTGATTACTGAAGATGGGGAACCTTCTTATTATCAGGAAGCAGTAGATGATATAGATAGCGGAAAATGGAAAACGACTATGGAAGAAGAAATGGATTCCTTAGCCAAGAACAATACCTAGGATCTTGTAGAACTTCCTGAAGGGAGAAGTGTTATTGGATGCAAATGGGTCTTCAAACTGAAATGGAAAGTTGATGGAAGTATCGAAAGGTATAAGGCGAGAGTGGTAGCAAAAGGGTATTCTCAGGTTGAAGGTATTGACTTCCATGAGATTTTTTTCACTAGTTGTAAAACTTGTTTCTATTTGTACTGTGTTGGCACTAATTGCATTACTTAACCTTGAGTTAGAACAGTTAGATGTTAAAACAACTTTTCTACATGGTGATTTGAATGAAGAGTTATATATGGAACAACCAGAAGGTTTTGTACAAGGTCGCAGCAGAAGATTAGTTTGCAAGCTCAGGAAATCCTTGTATGGTCTGAGGCAGTCTCCCAGGAAATGGTATAAGAAGTTTGATTCCTTCATGGTGAGCCAGAACTTTATTAGAAGTTAGTATGATCATTGTGTATACTTCAAAAGTTTCAATGGCATATTCATTATCTTAGCTTTGTATGTTGAAAGATATGCTTTATTGGCAAGCAAAAGCATGGAAGAGATCAACAGGTTAAAGGCTCAGCTCTCTAGGATGTTTGATATGAAGGATCTTGGAGCAGCAAAACATATCTTGGGCATGGAGATACATAGAGACAAGAAAAATGGTAAGCTTTGGTTATCACAATAGAAGTATGGGGAGAACAATGTGAGACCTGTTAATGTTCCATTAGCTTCCCATTTTAAGCTTTCTTCGGTTTGAGTTCTAGAACTGATGAAGAAAACCAATATATGTCTCATGTACCATATGCAAATGCTGTAGGCAACTTAATGCATGCCATGGTATCTACAAGACCTGACATTTCACATGCAGTTGGAGTTGTTAGCAGGTTCATGGCAAATCTAGGTGAAGAACATTGGTGAGCAGTGAAATGGGTGCTTCGGTATCTAAGAGGCACAAGTGACCATTGCATCATCATCTTTAATGGTAGTGAAGGATCAGTTTGCGGATGTGTAGATGCTGATTATGCAGGTGATTTGGACAAAAGAAGATCTACTACAGGTTATGTCTTTACTCTTGTAGGTGGAGCAATTAGTTGGATGTCAAAGCTTCAAGAAACAATTGCATTGTCCACTACCGAAGCATAATATATAGTTGCTTTAGATGCCAGTAAAGAAGCAATTTGGTTAAGCGGTCTACTTGATGAGATTGGAAGGACAAAGGAGAAAGTGAATATACTTTGTGATAGTCAAAGTGCTATTCATTTGGCTACAAATCCTGCTTATCATAGCAGAACCAAGCACATTGATGTAAGGTATCATTTTCTGAGACATGTGATCGATGGCGGAAAAGTAGCTCTTCAAAAGGTCCATACACGAGAGAATTGTGCAGGCATATTCACAAAGCCAGTTACAGTAGAGAAGCTGCGGTGGTGTTTAGCTTCTCTTGGCTTGCAGAAAAGATGATGAATGGGCATGGGCAAGGGATTAGGAAAATTGTTGTCAAGGTGGAGTTTGTTAGTTTGACAATGAATTATGTAATTTTGAGAAAAATGTAACTAGTCAGTTCTATACCGAAATGTTAGTTATGTAATAGAGGTGGATGGTATAAAACTACTGAATGCCCGAGAAATGTAATCGTGGAGAATCGTTGTTGAATTAATAGATTCCAATCCCTTGCTCTGTGGATGTTTCCTTGACACCCTGTCGAGGTTTTACCACATAAATCCTATTTGTGTGTTTGGTTTCCAGTTAATTATGTTGTTTTCATGGTCAATATATAACTGAATGTGTGTAATTATTTCCTATTATTTCTTCTATTCCACCAACAGAATGGAATAGAGTAGAGCAGGAAGGATAGAGCAGGGGTCAAGATGTACAGGACAGTGCATTTGATGGATGAATAGTAGCGATCGACAGGCGAATTGCGATGGAGTTATCCCTAGTTGAGAGGGAGTGTTAAAATTGGCAACTAGGGACAAACTCCATGTGGTTCATCTTATTCATGGCTAATAATATTTTTATTAGATTCCTCTCATCGGGAGGTGTATGATTGATCTAAAAGATCATCCAATTCCGATAAGTATTTATGGAGATATGAATTTATTTTGATTATGGAATAATTATCAAGCCGACCAGCAACTCATGTAGGCTTAGAAGCCTAACATTCGCATCTATTCAATCATCAACAATTGTGTATAAATACATGAGGTCTTTTCCTCATTTGGACACACTCATCTCATCCCATCTCTCTCTCTTGGGCAGAAAAGAGGCTCTTCTACTACTGCGCAGAAAGAGACTCTTCTCTCACCAGTGTGGAAGGAAGGACGTAGATTTAGGGCTGCAATTGCAGATCAAAAGTTTGACCAACATTGACCATCTTTCTCTCTCTATGAACTGCGATGTAGGTGGATCCGACTCTCCTCTGAAGGCTACATTTTTTGGTGGTGCAATCAAGCCGATTTAACGGTTGGTTTGCAAGATATTGTCTGCCCTAGTTTGGCTGATCTAGGGTTTGTTGCTGTTGATGTAAATCAGAATTATGTACTATTTCTCTTTGCTGAATTATTGAAGATAGAGGAAGATTTGATCAAAGGGTTTCCCCACATTGGGGTTTGTCCCCGGGTAGCCACCACATCTTGTGTCTCTTGGCTTGGCTTGTTTTCTGTCAATCATTTAATGTTCTATCTGCACTTTACTTTATGTACATGTAATTGCTAATCTGTGGATAATAATAAGAAAGATAAGTAAACTGCTATAAGCATAAAACATACCATAACTTAACACTGGTGCACTTGGATGGTGAGGAATGACCTCCAACATCACTCCTATTTATACAACTCATGTAGTGTCTCCAACATGCCTTCTAGCACACAAATACACTAGGCCGAATTGCTCTAGGTGCCACAAAAACCATTCCTTAACTTCAAAAATTAATATCTCATCATAAACAACTTGGAATTTGATGACTTTTGTTGCGTTGGACTCCTCTCAACATCCTCTATCATCTCGATCTATCACATATCTAGAAATCATCGTGGTTTCATGCCCACTAGCTTGGGTGGAAAGCCCACACCTTGGGTTCCAAGCCCACAATGCCCTATTGTGGCGCTCCAACCTCTAAACCCCGAAATCTAGGGCTTGGAGTACCTCCAAAGCTATCAAAAATCAATGCTCCCTCTTAGCGAGCAAGGTACTTCCAAGACTAGGAAGTAGCTTATCATCATCATCATCATCATTGCTCACAACACTCACCCAACTCATGGCACCCCCAACTACAATAATCCCTGTAGCATGGACTATACCTCTCTCGAAAGTGTCGCTGTCACTGGAAGCATATTGCTTCTTCTTCATCTCTTGAAATGTCTTCCACTCTCTCCATGATTCCTTCTTGGCAGCTGTAGGAGCACCCTTACTCCTTATTGACCATACACTCTTCTTGGGCTGCAAAGTCTCCCTCTAAACCTGCAAACTCCCTCTAGAACTCGACTCCCTTTGAGCCTTTGGAACTTGAACCTTCTTCTCTGGAACCTGTACCTGCTCCTCTAAATCTTGCACCTGCACTTGATTTTCTAGAACCTGCACTTGGTGCTCTTGCTTCTTCTTCCCTTGATCTATAGTCTTTCTTGTCAGCCTGTATAGACCATGCTCTCTAAGTCCAATCACCACACCTACAGAGCTAGAGCCTCTCGGTCTGAGTCTTGCCTTCCCACTTTAGAACAAGATCTCAAACCCCTTCTGATCGATTGCTGAGACAAATATCACACTATATCTGAGTCCTAGTACAAACAATACATCTTGGACTCATATTACCTTTCTTGAGACCATCCTGAATGGCACAACTCTCGATCCTCATATCTCCTTCTGAATCTTGTCGCCCAACACCATGTGCAACGTTAAGTACCACTCAACTAGAGTCTCAAATACCTCATGTGACCTTGTCATATGTTTAGACGCCCCACTATCCACATACCATGTAGCCTCATTTATGGTACCTTGCGAGAAATGAGAGATCAAGGCAAAGTCCTCCTCCTCTAATCTCTTAGTGAGAGCATCTATCTCAGTAGAAGTGGAAATCCTGACGACCTGCTTCCCTTTCTTCTTCTCGCCATCACCTGTCTTGTTCTTCATTAGACACCTCGTCGAAAAATGACCCGTTTCGCCAGAGTGGAAACACTTGATCTTACTCAAGTCCTTCTGCTTGCCCTTCATTCTTGCCACATCATCATCTGAAGCCTTCTTCTTTGTATGAAGGTCCTCATTTCATAACTCTTCTTGAATGAAGTTTCCCACAACCTATTCTAGTCTAGCAACAATCCCCTTGATGAAGGCCATTCATTCCTCGGTGAACCCTTTGAAAGAAATCCTCACCATATCAGAATCTGAATAGTCACACCGATGAAAACAAGCTCATCTTTGACCTGAGACAACTTCGTCAGATACGATGTCACTCCTTCACCCTGCAACATCTTGGTGGACTTGAACTTGTCCTCTAATACCAACACCAAGTTCTCATTCTTAATCTGGAACAAATTTTGAAGAGCCATCTACATCTCATGTGCGGTGTTCTTCCTAGAAAAATTTAGTATTAGGGAGTCCTTCATACCATCTAGGATCAATCTCACCTTCGTATCCAATTCTTCATATACTTCTAGCTCCTTAGGGTAAGTTGGCTTCTTGATGGCTTTCTTGGTGAACTCCCAGGTCTTGTTGACCTACAAGACCAACTTGATCCTTTCCTTCAATGGACTATGGTTGGATAACCCTTCCAACCTATCCTGATACCGGAGACCAACTTGCAACTTCGACATTGTAGTGAGCCCTTCACCTACAATGTGACCAACTCCCTCTTAAGCTGTACTTCACTGTGTACACTCCGATTAATTTTCCCTCAATGTAGCTCAGACACAGTTTGATACCATGTTGTTCTTCCACGACTATGTTGTCTATGATAGAATCTTAAATCTTTGAGGCTACCAAACCAAGAATCACAATGAAGCTACTTTGCACAGCGGAATGTAAACAACAATAAATCTAATTATGCACAATATATACACAATTTTTACACAAATTATGTACAATAAACCAATCTTCGTTATATTAATCCAACTGAATAATACAACAGCCTAGGGCTCCCGTACCAGGGATAATGGCCCTTAGATATCCACAAGTACAATAATACAAATACAAGATAATCTGACGATTTAGCTGATGTAATGCACCTCATAGCTGCTTTGTCATACCCTGTAACATGTTGGTCCTTCTGCTCCCAATTTTCTCCTTAGCCCATCAAGGAACAACACATAGAGACTTGAGGAGGGCTACTTGCTATCACTACTGCAAGTTCCTTATGTTTCAATGAACTTTTTCTGATCCAATCTGCTCCTTTGGTTGGCCAAACTTGAGCTCTAAACTGCCTCCTCTAGTAGCCTCCTTTGTCCATCAAGGAACTACTCATAGGCTCAATCCTTCACCCACCTTTAGCTGTCAAGTTCCTTTATGACAGGCTGATCAAAGGGCTACTCTTGGGTCACCTACAAGCTTCCCTCCACCAGTCCAAAGGCACTCAATACCAACTGTACACTCTAGGACTCCATCCCTAGCAAAAAAAAAAATCTCAGAGTCACAAATACATACCTTTGATATAGGTTTGATTCACTACTATAGTTTTTGGTTCTGGTTAGGGCTAACAACAATCTGCTTCAAATCCTCTTTCTCCCTCCAAAAACCCTCCTTAACAACTGCGACTTACCTATTGAGATTGCAACAAGATGATGGAGCTTAGTGAAAAGAGTCGCCTTCACAAAGTGGGCCCGCAGGCAAATTATGGCGCAAAGTCTATTTTTAGACTATGTCTAGTTTTAGACATATGGATCATGTCTATGAGTTGCAGGACGCTGTTTATGGATGATTGGTCAAGTTGGCAATAATAGATGGACTTCTATTTTTAGACAACAGCGGTGACACTGTCAAGTCTAAATATAAAGCAGTCAAATATTATTAGCTCATAATAATATTTAGACTATAAACTTTATCTTATTCTCTTGGAGCACTTCAGTTTGAGCTACAGATGTGGCACATGCAACTGTTAGAAGGAAATACATTTTCTTTGTGGGTCAGTTGAGTTGTTGCATGCATGACTTCAGTTAGAACTCAATCAGTTGAGTTTGGTGGAGTTGATTGTGGAGTTGATGGAGTTGTATTCAGATTGACTTAGTTAAACTAGTTGTAATTAGTCTAACTACAAATAGACTAATGATGAGTTGTTAAACTAATTATTAACTCATAATGCAACTAAAGAATACATTAGTTAAATCAGTTGCATGTCATTGCATGTTCAGTTCAGCAGGGACAGGTGTTAGAGGATCAGATTGCTATCAGTTGTGAC